>JAKSZP010000456.1:0-75603 GCA_022478985.1 Massospora cicadina | reverse complement strand
TTCAGCAATTGTTGCAGTGTCACACCAGATTTTCCACTTTTCAATCAGGAATGGTCAGCCTCTAAGAGTTTTGTGAATAGGTTTAGTCACCCCCAGCTCTGTCCATTCGCGCACTAGGTCCATACTGGCCCCTGCTTGGAGCCAGTATTTTATCTCAATTGGTGTGAATCTGTTGGTGAACCAGTTGATGGCCTCTTCTGGCAACCAATCCTGAAAGGGTCCCCATTTCACCATATTTTCCTTTGTCCAGCCCACTTTCATCAGGTTTGATGTGGTGGCTGGTGGAATTTGGGTGTATGATCAGTGTAAGGCCTGAGTGGCCTTGAACCCAGCCATGATCCATGGTAGTACCTTCTCTGGAGAGAAAGTAATATTATACCATTCCAGTGCTGTTTCCACTGGAATGGAGTGTTAGGCCCATTCAAGGGCTGTAGAGGCATTTGGGAATCATTTTGCATACTTGGCTAAATCTGTTGGGTTGAGGCCTGAGCTGACAGCTTGGGCATATCATGCTGTAATGCCTGCCTTGTTGTACTCCATCGCATTTAATAGGTCAATGCCAGCCTCCATCCAGGCTTTTGCATCCACCAGTTTTAAATCTTTGCGGATTGCAGCCTCTATCACCTTGTAGTCCATGGCGATCTTCATCTATTCCAGGGCATCTTCAGTTTGAACTCATGATTCTTTGAATTGAACTGCCATGTTGATTGAGATTTGGGTGTTGAGCCAGCATTTGGCTACTCTGGTGGAAAATTTGTGGTCTCACCAAATAGCCACAATGGCTGGCTTAATACCTTTAGAGACCCACTGAGTCACCATAGATTACAGAAACTGTAGGGCCTCCCATTGTTTGACCTCACAGGTGGACATGCCTTGGTGCACTAACATGTCTGACTGGATTGGTGTAAATTTAACCAGGGCCCTGGCCACTGACTTGACTGCTGTCAGGGTTTCCACCCCTTCCAGTAATACTTTTAGTTTTTTAGCTGAACACTCTTGGGTATCCAATCCCTCAGATTTGGTCCCTGATACAGTTTCACCCCCACCTAGGTTGGTCCCCAATGGATCATATTGGGTCAGTGATTGGCTATTTGGGATCAGCTGATAATTTATTGTTGAGCTAGAGCTCCCTGTTGGAATGACTTCATCAGGGATTGCACCCAATACTGTATTGGGGATCACACCTGATAAATTTCTCATGTTACTGAATTGATTTTGGTCAGGGATTGTATGCCCCCAACTGGGTTTTTTCAGAATTGGAGCCTGACTTGTTCTTCACTTGAATACCTCGAGCAGATTTGGTAAGTTTCTCCATATTGGTAGAAAACTTTTTATAGCTTGGCTCTGTTGGTTTGAGCTGCCAATTTCCATCATTTGAATCTGAGTCAGTTTTGGATCCTACCAATAGTTTGTCTGGGTTTTTTGTTTTTTTAGCAAAAATTTTCTCACCCTGTGAGGCCCCAATCCCTTCTACTGATTGAGGTTCAATGGGGAATATTCCTGACTCCGCTGTTCTCAGCATCAGGCCTTGCTCCCAGAAAGTTGCTCTTGTCATCTGGGTGTTAGCAGTCATTGATCCTAGGGAGTCGACCCCATTGTCTGCACTAGTCACTAGGGCCCTGTGACCCATCGACATGTTTGTGCATTTCATTGTTGTTTGTGTTGCCAGATCATTATTTGATATACATGTGTTAAATTGCCCTTCCCTGTTTCTAATCATGTGGGGGCTTGGGCCAGCAGGAAGGTTGTCAGATGGTATGTCCATTGTAGCATCCTTTGTTTTATTATTAGAAATTAATATCAGCGCAGGCAAGTTATCCATTTCTATGTGCTGCACACAGATGGGCGGATTGACTTCCCTATGCTTGGGTGGTTGGCCTTTGTTCACTGCTCTATATAATTGCAGTACGCTCTGGCAGTTGGTTGCTCTCTCAATTCTTGTTCAGTTCACTTTTTGATTTAAAAAGTGATGTATGCGAGAGAGAAGAGAACCAACCAACTGAGTTAAGCGAGCATGTTTAAAAAATAAATTCAACTTACTAAAGCAAATTAAAAAACTTTTATAAAGATACTAGCTGATTTACCCTTGCTTCTCTATGGTGTCTATAAAATTTCAGATTTTCAATTCATTAAATTTAGATTTTATATTATAGATAAACAAAACCACTCAGTTAAATCTAATTGCTCAATCGAATCAACCAAAAATCACCAACCACTTAGGTAAACTTAACTGAACTTATCAAAACAACCAACAACTAATCACCCCTCAAAACTAAACTGTGTTTATCAATTTGACCAAAAACCATCAACCACTCGGCCAAATAAACCTATCGAATCAATCAAATAATACCAAACTGCTACCCAAAACATCTCTATATATTTAAAATCATCGTGTACGTGACATATCTTCCAAACTACTAAATCAACTTCTACTTAACTTGCCAAAAGTATTTTATTAATTAGATAAACCAAATTAGGCAGTTTAAAAGTATATAAACCTAACATCCAGATACCCATGCTTCGCTACGGTATTTAGTTTATTCGATGATAAGCTCACATTGTAGCCTATAGGCTGTGCCAGCACTACTCTCGAGCCACTCGGACTAACAGCTTCGCTGTTGCCCTCGTGGCTGGTGAGCTGATTATCCTACTACTTAATTTACTTAAACTCTAATACTGATTTTTGTTTAGCTTTGGGTGAGCAATTTGGTGAATTATTAGCTAATATTTGCCAAATCTCACCCACTCACCCAAATAGATTGAACCCATCAGACTCGATTAGCTTCAGGTGAGCAATTTGGTGAATTATTAGATAATATTCGCCAATTCTCACCAACTCACCCAGATAAATTGAACCAATCATACTTGATAGTTTCAAATTCGATCTTATTTGCCAATTCTCACCCACGCAACCAAATAGATTAACTTATTAGACTCGATTAGCTTCAGGTGAGCAATTTGGTGAATTATTCAACAATATTTGTCAATCTTCACCCACTCGCCCAAATAAATTGAACCCATCAGGCTCGATAATTTCAGATTCGATAAGATTCGCCAATTCTCACCCACTCACCCAAATAGATTGAACCTATCAGACTCGAAGGTTTCAGATGTCAGTCAGTACATAGGTACCTCAGTCAGTCAGTGAAATTTTTTTAAGTAGATGGTAGATATCATCAAAGTTTCTTCTCCCTTTAAACGTTAAATTAATTAATGTAAGCCAATGCTTCATTAATAGAAGATCAACAATCAAAATTCTCATGCGCCACCAGTATATCTAATGTGAATTAACTGCTTTAACAATAAATTTTATTATAAGAGGTATATTTAATAACAAATTAAAAATAGCACTAAAACATAAAAAATCTATGATATTAAAGATATTACTTATTTAATTGGTGTATTGTAGTAAGCTAAAAATGAATACACAATTAACCTAATTAATTATACTCATCATGTTATATAAGCTTAATGCAAAAGGGAAAATAATTAGATAATGAGTAGATTATTTATATAAAACATATTTTAGATGGAATCTTTAGATGTGTTATCACTTGTATTGGCATCTTTAACTTAAAACAGTAGATTAATCTAACTCAAATTGATAAAGCCATAAAATATACTGGTGTTATCATTAATATTGTAATTATTAAAATATTTTTAGTAGTAATTTACACTAAACTATGACTAAAGTTTATACTAGCAAATTATAAAGCTACTGCAAGGCCCTTGGCTCCAGCTTTTAAGTTGGATAGGGGCATGCACCCCTTTAGAACTAAAAAAGGTTCTAACTCTAGGGTCCAGCCTCTCACCTAAATCTCTGACCTGGGTCATACTTTAGTTGAGAGATGGGTGGCTGCTGCACCTCCCTGTTTGCCATAGGCCTCACCCACACTTCCTCCTAACCTAAACCTATAATAGTATCAAAATCTGCAAAGTTTTATTCAAAAAATAAGTAACTTTGTGAAGACATTAGGATAATTTAAAAGCCCCACACCACAGTCCCCATTATCTGGTCTCAACTAATAGTTCAACCAGAAGTTAATCTAAAAGGGGAAAACTTACTCAGAGGCAAAATTAAAGCAGCAAAAGTTGAAAAGAAAGGGCCAAAAATATGGCTAAAACCTGACACCCCATTCTGAAATTTAAAAAATGAATTTGGACATTTGGAATTTGGAGAATCATACTTAGAATAACTCAAAAACTTCAGGTATAACATTGAGGCAAAATTAGGAATCAAATCTGTTAATTAACAAATTTAAAAATGAAACTAGTCCTTTATCATAATTTAGTTTAGTACATGTTTTCCCCCTTTCCACCACATAACCCAGCACCTTTGATAATGGTAGAGTGTTTGTTTATTCTTTTTTTATTTTCCAAAAATATTTTTATTAAATTTATTTATTTGGAAATTGTCTAAATTTATCAATTTTATATATAAAATGACCTATGGGTAATAATTCACTGTGTTGGAGCCTGTCCAACTCCTCTCCTAATGTGCCCATCTAGAGCTCATTCTAACCAGCAATGCTCTGCAGACCTTGGCCGCCCTTGTGGGTTTTGGCATACCCATGCAAAAGCCAGATCTTTCCAATGCATGCTGGGTTTCTAACAGCTACAAAGCTATTAATAAAAAGGTAGCACTCATTTTTTTTCTAGATTTTTAACTTTATAAAAACAATAAATAAGTTTAAAAACTAACTTTATGATAGTTTAAAAGTTTAGTCAAATTGTAACAGAAAATAATATACATATATATTATTAATATAAAAGTTTAGTCATAGTACATTATATGATAACAAGTCTAATGTCATATTACAAACTCTATGGTCTTTTATATGAAATTAAGGCTGATGTGAAGCAGTCAAAATTCACTATCATTAATTTTTTTGAATAGCTGTTATAAGGGAAAGTGCCTTAATTATTGTAATCTATAGAAATAATGAAAAAATATAGATTATATTCTGCTAATTAGTAGGTCAAGAAATATAAATTTTGTTGAATGTCAAGTATCATCTAATTTTACTTAGCATTACATTTAAAAAGTAAATGAGGTGGGTTAACCTTGGGACAAAATATACACTAAATTTTTTTTTACCTGTGCTGGTTTCAAACCTATTTTTAATCAAAACCTGATCCATAGTTAAGCAGGAACCACCCTGCTATGCTACCACTCCTCTTTAGTATTACATTTAACTATTTTTAAAATTTGATTTAAATCAAATGCTTTCTCTAATTTTTAAGTTCTTATATAATAGATGTTGCTAATCAATGAGGGTGTCAGTTTTTCAGTTTTTTTGTGTATATGTATTTTCATAATATTATCCAAGTCAAGTTTTTCTAAAATTCAACTTTAAGTAAAAATATTGGCCAGATGAGTTAATATACATGAAAGTTATTGCAGTCCATGTTCTGTTTTTGTCTAATCTATTGCCATAGCATGTGCAGATCCATTTTGTTCAAGTTTTATAAACATTGTGCAAAAGATAATCAATCAAATATATCACCTCCTATAATCTCTCTTTTTTATTTTTAACATGAACAAATTGTTCCAGGGTAACCTTCCTTTAAGAGTTTATAGATACAAGCCATTGGGATTTTTGTCCATATTCCCAGCTGACTAGACATCCAGGGATTTCTAGGGGATAATTCCCTAAAGCAAAGTGAATTGAATATTGGTTGATCCTGATTTCAGGGTAACTATGTTTGGGGGATTTTAGGTTATTCACCTGGTTGGATCCATCAGGGATCAATGCAGATGAATGCTTAAGATCTTTTTGGTAAGAGTTGCTAAAAAATAGGGGCATCTGATAGTTAATTAACTATCAGGTGTACTGATTGGGATTGATTGGGTTTCATCACCAACTTATTAGGAATTTAAGGAGTAAGTTGTGAGGTGAGTGATGCCACCTGCAACTAGCAAATTGATCAGTTGTTTTGCGACCTGCCTTAATGGGTAACAAGTCCCATTACCTAAGTAGGTTGCTTGAAAAATATGGTTGGTTTGCTTGGATCATGAGGAAAATGTTAGAGAAACATTTTCTGACTCTTTCTGTTTTAGGTCTTGAGGATGTCCAATGATAGAATCCTAGCCAGGATGGGGAAGACCATCTCTGCTGAGACAAGAATGGTTAATTTAATGGCAACGTTTGCCATTTTATCAAGGAGGTGCCAACTGAGGGTCAAGCACCAAATTCTCCACTATAAATTCTCTAAAGAATTCACTAATAAAAAACACTACTTTACAGACTTATTACCTGAGTATTATCTCAGTATACTTTATCAGCATCCATATTGAGTCTTATTCTTTCTCAAGGAAATTATTGCTGTGTGCTCTAATTGGGAGACTATTTAAATTAAAGAGTAAGTATCTGAACGGGGGTCCAGAGAAGAAGCTGAATCAAGTCAAGGATTGCTGCCAACTGTGTATCACAGAGAAACTGTAAACAGGGATCTGAGCATAGATTGAGTTAGGTGGTACTAGGGGACAAATCCCTAATTAGAACATCATAAGTATTTTGGGAGGAAATACTGGCTGAGCATTGGACCAATTTCTAGTATTTTCAATTCAACTATGGATAATAGTCACCATACTATTATCAACAATTATATCAAATACTATCATACAACGTGAAGAATTTTTAAATTCAAACCTGTGCAGTTAATATATTTATAGGGGTTATTAACTGAGAATAATCAGAAAATCTATAGATTCTAACAATTGGTGCTCACTACAGGGGTATAGTTGAGTAGAAGAGATTATAACGTGATGTCATATAAAGATGAGATAAGAAAACTATGTGCAGAGTTGCAACCATTAACCAGAATGCCCTGAACTCAGCAAATTATCAAGAATTTGCAGCCATGGAGGAGAGAGTTTCCAAGATGAAGGAAGGGGTCAATAATGTCACAAGTTTAAGAAATGAGCTTCTTGGAAAAGTAATGCCATTAAAGAAGAAAGAAGGGGACTTAATTTGAGAAGTCTTATTTCTGAAAAGGGAGCATGAAGTGGATCATGCTCCTTTAAGAGCATTCAGCGCAGATATTGAGTGGATGATTAAACAGGTCAAGGAGTTGAAGACTCACAAATGCAAATGTGATCCATATGCAGTGACTGACGCCAAAGAAAGGACTCCCTGTATGCTAATTAGAAAAATGACTACCCTAAGAAACATGATACCCACTTTTACTGCTATTTTAGGATGGCGCCTGAAATTACTCCTCAAGTGAGCTGAGTAGCCAAACCAAGGGATGCT
The DNA here is from genome assembly GCA_022478985.1 of Massospora cicadina. Taxonomy (NCBI): domain Eukaryota; kingdom Fungi; phylum Entomophthoromycota; class Entomophthoromycetes; order Entomophthorales; family Entomophthoraceae; genus Massospora; species Massospora cicadina. Next base: position 68,347 of record JAKSZP010000456.1, on the reverse strand, counting down.
AGAGAAACCTTGGAGGAATTCAAAGTGACACCAAAATTGCTGACTTTCCATCAGGATAATGCCCCAGCATTACAAATTGTTTGATATGACAGTGTACATATATGGCAATCATTAGTAGGCATTGATGATGAAGAATTGCCTAGATACCAATTGTCAAAACCTAGTGTTTCCCCATCTAGAGAGGTACAGTTGGTCATATGCAGAGGCCAAAGTGGCTATTATGAAGAAATTAGGAAATCTGGTGCACATGTCAAAGTGCAAACAAGAGTTTATGGGCATCTAATTCCATAAAGATAAATCCTTAGCAAACTTTGATGATTGTTTCTACAGGAATCATAAATCCTAGTTGGAGCAAAAGTGCTGGATGATTTCAATGCATGAATTGCATTACAAATGGCCCTTTGGTCCTACTGCAATTTGCATCAGATGATGTATTTCATGTTTTCAATGGAGATTATAACCTCTCAAATGGTAGACAATTTGAAAATCTTGGGAGCTACCTTTGATGCACCAAATAGAAGTTTCAAATCAAACCCAGTATGAAATTTAAATTACACAAAGGGGAATGAAGCACTAGGGAGTTAATAATCAAACCGTGCCAGGGAATAAGCCCAAAGGCTTTTAACAGATCAATGAGAAGGAGAAAGTCTGTTACCAGTTCAGAGAAAAGGGACATTTTGCTATACATTGAAAGAAACCAAAGGTTCAAATCAATGTGGTCCAAGTGAAAAAGTCTGCAACCACAAAGGAGTCAGGAAAAGGGTCTGCAGCCTAGATGGGGAACAGTCTAGAGCTGCGGAGAAGCCTGTTACTCCCAATATTATGCACAATGAAATTGATATCAGTGATCTGTTTGAGGATAAAGACGTACAGGATCTGCTGTATCAAGTAGTCAATTTGGATGTGAACTTGGTAACAAGATCTTGGGCAAAGGGGATTGACCCCAAGTTAATCAAAAAAGTTGCTCAGTCATATGCCTGACAACCTGCAGACAAGATTCAAGCTGCAGATAATCCTGAAGAATTGACTGAAGTTTGATTAGATGAGGCAAGCCTGTCAATCCCCCTCAGCGCGATCAAGGAATCATTCACTGATTTATCAGCACAAATAATTCACACCCTCAATTCAGCTAATAGTGCCGCTATACACTCAGTAAGTACTATCTTACAATACTCCAAGTGTACATATAAGATATACTAGTTAATTGTTTATGGGTGAGGGCAATTGTTGACAATGGAGCGCCCATTAATATTGTCTCAATCAAGTTGGTGAAGAGGATGAAGATCTCACCTGAATTAGAACACAAGAAGGAGTATGGGACAGCTGGGCTGAATACCACCTTCTTGTGTGGAGCTAATAGCACTCTGCCACTTCAATTCAGATCCTTGGTGATGTTTGCATCAGTGATAGTTTTGGAAAACCAAAACCATGACATTCTGATTTGGATGGAATTTCTATGGAAGAATGGAGTTGTTTGTAACTTTGAGGATAATACATTGACCATATTGGGTCAGACGTTACCATTGGTCTATCATAAGGATGGGGAAGCTTCACTGAGTAGGAGAAATAACTTCATCAACTTGATATACAATGATGGCATTGTCCTGATTTGATACCAATTAATTGGCTGGAAACGGTGAGAGATGCTGATGGAAATTCTAGAAAATTGGGGAATTTCACTGAGGTTCAGTAATGCAAAAATTATACCGCCAGGATCACAAATAATAGTTAACATAGGGTTGACATTAGAGATACTGGAGCTGCTGTATGGGGAGGTTGGAAGCCTGGAAGAAGTCCAGAGTAGAGCCTTGGGTGGCTCCTGGAATAATAATGCTGGGCTAAGGAGAAATTTGAGTTCTCCTGGCAAATTTAAGCAAAAAACTGATGAAGATTGAAAAGAATCAGATAATCGCATTTGTTCACCTAATTCTGACATCTGATTTGAGTAAATTTTACGATTTTGGGACCCTGAATGAAATGGGATTACTGGCTGTGGTAACTGAGAGTATCAACCTATTGGTTGATCAAGAGCAACTCGCTGATCTGATGGAAGGACAGCAAGAGGAGGTGCTCAAATTGTTCAAAAAGTATTAGGAAGTATATACCCTGGATGATCATGATTTGGGATGTGCAAGAGATGTAATCCACATGGTCAATACAAAGGAAAATTTGAAGATCAGGATGAGATCAATTTGATGGTTGAAGGTGGCTGAACTGGTAGTGGAGGAAGAAATTAGCAAACTACTAAAGCATGGGCTTCTAGTTTTATCATTGAGTCTCTGGGTGAGCTCTATCCTAATCATGAAGAAGAAGGATGGCTCTAATCAGGTGGTGATTAATTATCAGAAGCTGAATAAGATTACAAAAAGGATTTATATCCACTAACAAGAATCAATGATGTGCTAGATTGATTGGTAGAAGAGAAGTATTTCTTTGTGATAGATCTAATATCAGGATATTGTCATATTGATTTGCCAAGAGAAGACCAAGAAAATGCATGATTATCACCGCACAGGGGCTTATCAACTGACAAGGATGCCCCAGGGTCTGTGAAATGTGCCTGCGACGTTTCAGAGAGCCATGGACGCTATACTAAATGACTTGAAGTTGTCATGCGTCCTGGTATACTTGGATGATATCAATGTGTTCAGTAGGACGTTTGCTGACCATTTGCACCACTTGGAGGAAGTATCAAGTGACTATCTGCGGCCAATCTGAAGATTAAGCCAAGGAAGTGTCACTTCTTCAAGAAAGAGTTGGAATACCTGGGATTCATGATCAACTCTAGTGGACTGCAGCTGCAAGCCCAGAAGATCAAAGCCATAGAATGAATGGTTTTGCTGAAGAGTGTCTGAGATATCCAAGTGTTCATTGGAATGGTTGGATAATATAAAAGATTTATTCAGGATTTTTCCAAAATTTCTGAGCCCTTATTCCATCTGTTGAAGGATCCAAAGAAAAAATTCATTTATAAATGAAGAAACACAGAAATCCTTAATTAAATTATGCCAGTTTTTAATAGATTCTCTGATTTTGAAATATCCAATTTTTGATCAAGAATTTATATACAAACCAATGCTTCATTGACAGTGATCAGCGCAATATAGAGCCAAGTAGATGAACTTGGGGATGAACATCCAGTGGTATATGTAAGCAGGACACTCTCAGCCGCTGATAGGAACTACACTATAACTGAGCATGAATGCCTTGTGATCACTTATACCTGTAAACAGTTTTGGGTGTACATCCATGGAATGCACTTCAAATTGGTGATGGACCACTCTTTATTGCATTGGCTTCACAATTTATGAGAACCAGGAGGATGACTGGCCTGATGGGCATTGAAGTTACAAGCTTATAATTATGATACTGTCCATCAAGGGGGCTTTTCATCAGGATGTGGATGGCTTATCACAGTTACCAATGGTCCAGATGGTATACCAGCAGGTGGATGAGTTATTCCAGAGAATGGTTAATGGAGAAATTGGGAACAAGCCCCAAGAAATCCAAGGTGCACTTCAAAAGTGATGGAAAACACTGAGACCATAGATGGACAAGTATTTAAGATGATTAATGGGAAGCAGTTACTATTCCCAAAGCTGTCAGAAAGAGCAGCTATCATTCAAGCTGCTCATAAGGTTGTCAGGCATGGAGGCTTGAGAAAAATGACCAACCATATTCACCAGTACTACTACTGGGAGTCAATCATCTATGATATAAAAGATTATCTGGATTGCTGTGTGGAGTGCCAGTTGCACAAGCCATATAAGAATATGACTGGATGCTGACTGGTCCGCTCTGGATTTGCTTGGAACATGGTATACATCAATGTGATGGGGCTGCTGATGTCAAGCACAGGGGGTAGTCAAGTACATAATAGTTGAAATTGATCATCTGAGGAGATGGGTCTAGACAAAGGCCCTGGCAAAAAATGACACTAACAGTACTGCAAAGTTCATCCTAGATTAATTAGTATACTGACATGGATGCCTGCAGGTCCTGCTGAGCAACAATGGGACAAATTTCATATCTCATGTGATCCCATAATTAGATGAAATAATGGGAATCTGATGAGTCATGGCTGTACTCTACCAGCTGGAGATGAACAGACTGGTAGAATGAGTTAATGGGATGCCAGCTGTGATGCTGAGGAAGCTGGTCACAGGAAGAACTTCCATATGGGGAATGTACCTGAGTTTAGTGACATTTGCCTATAATATTAGTTATCATATGGTGACTGGAAAAATGCCATTTGAGTTGCTATATGGGAGGAAGGCCACATTGCCACCAATTTTATATTTGGTGGTGGAACCAACATTGGGGATGAGTGCTGAGAAGTACATGAACTAATTGATGAATATCCTGATCAAAATGCAATTTCAACTATTTGATATAACTTTGAAGAAAAGGATATGAGCAAAGATGACGGATGATAAGAAATGACCAGCCTTATCAGAATACCAAATAGGTGAGAGTTGTCTATTGTGATATGCTTGGTTTTGGGAGAAAAAATAAATTAGATGCGTTGTGGTCAAGTCTGTTTAAAATTATTGCCAAGATGACAACAGATGCCTACTCCATCAAGAACCTCTTAAATGGAAGGATAGTAAATCAAGTCCATGCTAAGTATTTAAAGCAATGGTTTGATGAAAAAAGTAAAAAAGAGTTTCCAAAGGACCGCTGAATCATTAAGTTGGTTATGTCCTAATGATTTGGTTAAGTCCAAAAAAGACTGCTGAACCAAACTAGATGGTTGAGTCTTAAAAAGTAAGAACTCTGAACATAGAAAACTGGTAGGTCTAAGGATACCTAGGATATAGTTTGGGGGAATAAAGTAAAAAGATGGACTGCTGAACCAAAAAAAGGTCAAGTCTCATGAAAAAAAGGAAAAAAAATAAAAGATTTATAAAAATATTGGAAAAAAAGATTATAAAAAATGCATATGAAAATGATATTCACTTAACAAAACACATTCACTGACTGACTGACTGACATCTGAAACCTTCGAGACTGATAGGGTTAAGCTATTTGGGTGAGTGGGTGAGAATTGGCGAATCTTATCAAATCTGAAATTATCGAGCCTGATGGGTTCAATCTATTTGGGCGAGTGGGTGAGAATTGACAAATATATTGAATCACCAAATTGCTCACCTGAAGCTAATCGAGTCTAATAAGTTAATCTATTTGGTTGAGTGGGTGAGAATTGGCAAATAAGATCGAATTTGAAACTATCAAGTATAATTGGTTCAATTTATCTGGGTGAGTTGGTGAGAATTGGCGAATATTATCTAATAATTCACCCAATTGCTCACCTGAAGCTAATCGAGTCTGATGGGTTCAATCTATTTGGGTGAGTGGGTGAGAATTGGTGAATATTATCTAATAATTCACCAGATTGCTCACCTGAAACTCAACAAAAATCAGTATTAGAGTTTAAGTAAATTAAGTAGTAGGATAATCAGCTCACCAGCCGAGAGGGCAACACCGGAGCTGTTAGTCCAAGTGGCTCGAAAGTAGTGCTGGCACAGCCTATAGGCTACAATGTGAGCTTATCATCTGATAAACTAAATACCTTAGTGAAGCACGTGGTTTCTAGATGTTAGGTTTATATATTTTAAAACCTGCCTAATTTGGTTTACCTAATTAATAAAATACTTTTGGCAAGTTAAGTAGAAGTTGATTTAGTAGTTTGGAAATATGTCACATACTCAATGATTTTAAATATATGGAGAGATGTTTTGGATAGCAGTTTGGTGTTATTTGATTGATTCAATAGGTTTTTTTGTTTGGCCAAGTGATTGATGACTTTTTCTCGAATCAATAGGACACAGTTTAGTTTTGAGGGGTGATTAATTATTGGTTGATTTGATAAGTTCAGTTAGGTTTAACTGAGTGGTTTTTGGTTGATCTGATTGAGCAATTAGATTTGGCTGAGTGGTTTTGTTTATCTATAATATAAAATCTACATTGATAAATTGAATACCTGAAATTTTATAAACACCATAGTGAAGCACGGGTAAGTCAGCTAGTGTTTCTATAATTTTTTATATTTTATTGGTTATCCTCAATTCAGGGATGATTCTGACTATTTCACCTCTTGGGGGAGGGAGAATGGATCACAGTAGAGTAAATAAACCCATCAAAATCTGTGAGATCAGATGATAGTGAGGGCTAGACCTACACAAAACCAAATTTGTTGAGTGGACGCAGATCCCTACTAGAAAGCAACTAAGGGAAGAGAAATTGAAATGTCAGAAGAAGCCAATTGCAATACCCCAAAGTGGGGAGGGAAGCAATAGTACAAGAAGAGTCAGTCAGCAAATATCCCCAAGTAATACTGATATGGCACTGGAGCTGGAAGATTGGTCTTGAGCACTTGATGATGGGCTTTGTTAAGAATACCAGACATATGGGCCAGTAATGAGCAAGGGATACTAGGCAGGGGTTGCTGAATCATGCCCCCTATCAAATCCATCAGTGGAAGATATTAATGGGATATGCCAGAAATGAGATAGTCATGCAAAGAGAAAATGGCATCCTGCAAGCAATGACTTCAAGCCTTCCAGAAGCTGAAGCAGAAAGAGTGATGGAAACTGTGAGGCTGGAAGCTTTGTGGCCCAACTTTAAAGAACTTGGCAGGCAAAGTGGAAAGCATAGGCTGCGATATCTCAATCTAGGATGTTTTCAAGATCAGAAAATTGAGAGCTATGGAAAAAGCCTTGGTGACTTGGGCCCTTAATTCTGTATAGGGGAGTTTAAAATGTATGCTGTTGCCAATGGTTAGTTTGGTGGCCAAAACAGATGGCTTATAATATTGAATGAGTCAGAAGAGGAACTTTGGAAGCAAGTCTGATCCTGCAAGAAATGAACAATTGAGAGTGAAGGGCATTGCTTCAGGAGGTTTGACAATGATGTTAGTAGTATCTGCAAAAGGAGCCAAACTACAGGAGAGTCTTGAAATCTAAAACTGGAATTAATGACATAGGAAAGATTGGCCGTGAGTCATCCAAGACAATTGCTAACCTGGTTTCAGCAGGGTTGGTTACCATTTCCAGTAATTTCATGAGAAGACTAGCTACTGGTACTTGACTAGGAGTATGAGTCCTGGAAGGATCATAGAAAAGGTTCCATCATACAGATTGACTCATCTACTATAAGATCCAAAGGTCTTGATAAGACAAGCTATTGAGCAGCTGTTAATACTGAATTGGGATTTTGACATATGAGCTGTATGAGAGGGGGGATGTCAAACTTATATGATAGTTAACATTATGCACTCTGAAATCAATTAAGCTCCAATTTTGGAGAAATTATTCTCAAAATTAATGGGATAAGATCTCCAGAGAAGAATTTGGAATGATATGAGCTAAAAGGGTTATTAAAAGAAAATAATAAAGGTGAACATAAATGAGAATTCTTAATTGGGCCATGAAACAAACATCAACGGCAAGAGTCTCCTGTCAATGACAAGGAGAAAATCAGGAAATCAAGGATGCTGATTCAAGAATCCTGAATATGACAGTGGGTTATATGCCCTGATGGGGGAAACTGGATACTAGGATTAATGTTGTCACAAGTAAATTGATCAGACCAGCATGAGAGAAGGTCATGGGGAACACACTATGAGTAGGTGGTACCAAGGAGGATGAGGAAGAGAGCTGCATGCCAAAGGTCATCCTGAGCAGCGTTAGGTACTGATGATCATACGCTGCTTGAACAAATAAAGTATTTGATTGAGTTTCTGAAGCAGTGTTCTCCTGCCCTGATCCTTTTCTCACTGGAAATCTAGGCAATAGGGGGATGTGTTGGATTTTTGCCCATATTTCCAGCTGACTAGACATCCAGGGATTTCTAGGGATAATTCCCTAAAGCAAAGTGAATTGAATATTGGTTGACCCTGATTTTGAGGTAACTATGTTTGGGGGATTTTAGGTTATTTGCCTGGTTGGATCCATCAGGGGTAAATCTGGATGAATGATTAAGATCTCATCAGGCAGAGTTGCCAATGAGGTAGGGGCATCTGATAGTTGATTAACTATAAGGTGTAATGATTGGGATTGATTGGGTTTCATCACCAACTTATTAGGAATTTAAGGAGTAAGTTGCAAGGTGAGTGATGTCACCTGCAACTAGCAAATTGATCAGTTGGTTTGCGACCTGCCTTAATGGGTAACAAGTCCCATTACCTAAGTAGGTTGCTTGAAAAATATGGTTGGTTTGCTTGGATCATGAGGAAAATGTTAGAGAAACATTTTCTGACTCTTTCTGTTTTAGATCTTGAGGATGTCCAATGATGGAATTCTAGCCAGGATGGGGAAGACCATCTCTTCTGAGACAAGAATGGTTAATTTAATGGCAACGTTTGCCATTTTATCAAGGAGGTGCCAACTGAGGGTCAAGCACCAAATTCTCCACTATAAATTCTCTAAAGAATTCACTAATAAAAAACACTACTTTACAGACTTATTACCTGAGTATTATCTCAGTATACTTTATCAGCATCCATATTGAGTCTTATTCTTTCTCAAGGAAATTATTGCTGTGTGCTCTAATTGGGAGACTATTTAGAATAAAGAGTAAGGATCTGAATGGGGATCCAGAGAAGAAGATGAATCAAATCAAGGATTGCTGCCAACTGTGTGTCACAGAGAAACTGTAAACAGGGATCTGAGCATAGATTGAGTTAGGTGTACCAAGGAACAAATCCCTAATTAGGACATCATAAGTATTTTGAGAGGAAATACTGGCTAAGCGTTGGACCAATTTCTAGTATTTTCAATTCAACTATGGATAATAGTCACCATACTATTATCAACGATTATATCAACTACTATAATACAACGTGGAGAATTGCACAAAACCTGAACCTATGCAGTTAATATATTTATAAGGGTTATAAACTGAGAATAAATAGAAAACCTATAAATCATAACACAAGATTAACATTATCTTAATTTAGTAACTCTAAAAGAAGGATTCATTATGCTATACTAGTTATAGTTTTGTTTTAAATCTATCTACTAAGTATGTCTTTTAATTCACATATATACAAATAGGCTATATAGTAGAACATATATTGACAAATTGTAAAATGTATGAATATTTCTAATATAATTCCCAATATTTTATTAAACCAAAAGGTATACAATGATAGATGAGCGCGATGCCAATTAACAGCCTGCTCAAGATTAAAATTTTATTATGTTAAAAAATAATATAGGATAGTGCTAGCTCTATAAAATAGCTATCATAAATCTTTTCTTATTTCACTAAGTCAATAGGGATTAGAACCATATAAATGATAAGGCCCCAAGAATATATAATAAACATGTCCTTTTATTTTTATTTGAGGTGAGCCAACCTGAGGACAATTTGACACTGATTAAGGAAAATTGAATGAATGGGAAAGGAGGATAAAATCTGGAAAAACCTCCATACATGGCGTATATTAGGCCAGGAACTCCATGGACTGCCTTTGCTATTCGCTATCTCAGTTTGGGGCATTGGTGCGCAATGCCAACACAGTCATAATTGTCCCTTACCCAAAGTTGTAGTACTAGAATTGAACTTGGGGAGGCAGCGGTAGAGGTCCCTACTCTACCACTTGGGTATCCTCCCCTAACATGTCCTTTTATTATTATGTGTTCTAAATAGCAGTGAGACATTTAAAAGAGCAAAAGATGATGAAGTTGATAATCTAACATTCAGTGTATTAAATTTTCATCATAAATTATTAAAGATAAATTATAAAAAGTAATAGTATATTAAAATGAAATTAAAGTAGTAAAAATGCATGTCTTATCATCAAGTTAATGGAATTGGTGCAAAAATTATTACCTAGTAATTATACTTGTAAAAATATGTTATTGCATATAAAGTAAGTTAGTTGAGGCATATGCAGACCAAAGTGAATATAGATTCAACACTTTTTAGACTATAATAAAGATTAAATATATAAGCTCTATGATGAGGCAGTATAAACTAAAAATTAACTTTTAATTTCTTATAGAAACAGATAAAAAGTGTATATTAAAGTAAATTAAAGCACTTACACCATACTATAATCATACATTTTAGACTTATAAAAATAATTTCAAGCCTTTAATTTATGCTTGTAAAAGATGAGGTATCTCCACATTATAATGAAATAATTGTAAGTAACATCCATGTGATAGTCCAGAAGATCAATATTGCTCCAAAGATGAGATCTCTAGTTTATCAGATGTTGGTACATCTGGAAACTAGAACTGGAGAATAGTGATCGTGATGTTAACACTAAATAGCAGGGTCTGTCAGCTGGAGAGGGAAAACAAGGCTGCAATGGTCTTGTCCAGATATGTGATATAATTCATATGGCTAGCTGAATTGTCTAATAGATGTCCCGTTATAATACTAAATAAATGCTTTAATGTTTATGTGCTTTATTTGCATAATTTTTTAAATATTAGAAGAAAAAGCTAAATTACTTAATTCTTGTCAGAAATTTTTATAGGGCAGCAGCTTGGGCACCACCAAGAACCTCATATGGTTCAGAAGACTGTATGGCAGGTTCTGAGGCTTCTAAAATTTTGTCATCTCTTATGGAACCATTTCCAAACATTAAGTAAATTCTCAAGGCATCTGATGAACTCTCTTAAATTTAAATTTAATTCTCTCAATTTCATCCTTATTGATTATTAATGGTTTTCCTATATTCAAAACCTGTAGCCTTTCAAACTCACCATTCAAATTCATAAATATGCTAGTTTCTGATCTCCTAAACTCTTGAGATCCTTAGGTAAAGACTATTCCTACAAGGGAATATTAAAGCAATACTATGGTCTAGCAGCGCTTTGACCATCAATTCACCCTTCTCATAGGATAGTCCCCTTTATGCCCAGAACTCCTCCACCTTCTACTGGAAGTTGATGCAATCATTGGCTTTCTGCCAGGAAGATCCTTTGACTCGGTACTCATACTATTTGACCAAATACTAGCGCTTGCCTTCCAATATTTTGTGTCCATGATTTCCTATACTTTGTATCTACCTCACCAGGGTTATTTGTTTTGACAGTTTTCAGCTTTACAGAATGGGATCCTCAAATTTTTCTAATTTGTGAATTGTATAGTATCAGGTATGTGGAGGAACCTTTCAGGAACCTTAACTTATAAGCCGCCTCTTTTACCTGGCATAAGTCTCTGTAAGGACCTAGGGTAATTGTACCAAAATTTCAGCAATGGGTAGGAGCTGAGTAGTTTTTGGCATTGATCACGAAAAGGTCACTGGTATGATGCACTGAGGCCTCTGAGCGGTGGGTATCCACTTTACATTTTTGGGCGTTCACCGCCTTGTCTAAATTGGCTTTCAGTTTTCTGAAATTCTCTTTACTCTCATCTATTTTAGACTACTAGCTGCAGGATTTGGGCCCTCTAGGTGTCCCTCCATCATCCTTGGGGAAAACCTAGATTGGCATAAAATGGCAACATCTCCATGGACAAGTGGGTGAGATTATTGTACACAAATTGGGTGAGCTTCAGCCAGTCATATCAATGTACCTGTGTTTGATGATGTATCATCAGAGGTACTGCTCCAATGTTTGTTTTACTCTTTCAGTTTTCCCATCTGATTGGGGGTGGCACACGAAAAATGGAAAGGCTTGACCTTGAGATTACTGAGGAGGTGTCTCAGAAGTAGGAGATGAACTGTGCCCTCTGTGGATATGATTTTCTCAGTGAGATCATATCTATAGAATAATTCTTGGACAAAATTGTCCAACATTTCCCTTGCTGTTATCCTAGTTTAAAAAGGAAAAAGTATGATTAACCAATATAAAATTTAACAAAAACATGATGGCGTCATATCCTTTTACTATTTTGGAAGCCAATGATGAAATTAACATTCAAGGATTAGCACATGAGCTTAGCAATCTGAAGAGGCTTGAGTTAACCACCTGGTTTGCTCATAGAATGTTTTGATCAGGTGCAGGTGAGGAAGCATATGATGTGGCCTCTTATGTTACTCTTATTTCCTGGCCATGAGAAATTCCTTGATAGCAGCTCAACCAACTTCTCTAAACAGGGATGGCCCCCAGGTGATGGCCATGTCAGGATTCAACTACCTCTTCTTGAAGCTAGCAAGTGGAACTCATACCCAGCCTTTGTTAAAAGTAGACCTTTCTTCTGTTGGTAGTTCATATAATTTGTTATCTAATCTATATGCTAATTTTTGACAGTTTTTTATGTAGTTTTAACGTTGATGGGACACACTTATCCTGTCCATCAGATCTCCTTTGCTTACCTTAATTACTACAAACAGGTTTGAGTAGGAGCATTGTAGCAATGGTTAAGCGTCAAGCTCTTCCTTAAAATAACATTTTTAAATCTTTGCTTAATACATTGGTCATATTTTTTCTTTAAACTTTACTCAATACTAAATTTTATTAGTCATCTTTAAGCTCTGATGGGCCTGTTGTTGGTTCATCTGCTTTAGACTCTTGCAAAACAACAGCGCCTTGTGGTATGTTATAAAATGAAGGGGTAATGCACGTAAAGGAGTTGGTGCTGCCATTATTCCAGTATAGATACAATATCCAAGAGCTTCTTATCATAAGATGGCTAGTTAGTCTCCACTGGGTACATCTTACTACTGAAATAATCAACCAAGTGATCAGCTCTAACTTTCCAGTCTCCAGGATTATTCCAATCACAAAGTTTGAGGCGTCAACTTCCACTATTTACAGCTTATTCATGTTCAGGTTCACCAGGACAAAAGTGGTGAGGAAAAGACCTTTTAAGGCCTGCAATAAGTACTCCTTCTACCCTCATTAAATGGAATTTGAATGGTCAGTCTGGTTGATCTTGCTGTCTTAGAGGCATTCTTGGTGTATTGGCATAGGAAGTTCACCATGCCTAAAAAGCTTCTGACTCCAATTCTGTTTTAAAAAGGACCATTCCTCCACCATTTTCAACTTATCCAAACAAATTTTAGTGCCATCCCTAAACACAAAATTACCCAAAAATAATACCAAGTTCTTATAAAATTCACATTCTAATGGCTTCAAAATTGAGGCTGGCTTGGTCAATTGCCTCAAGCATCTTTAGGATGTCACCCTGGTTCTCCACCTTAAACTTAAAAAATAAATATGTCACCCATTCATGTGACATAACGCTTTATAATGAGGTCCCCTAATGCGTGGTCAATTATGTGCTGAAAAACTGATAGAGCATTCCTTAACCCAATTGCATGAATTGGTACTTAACCCCTAAATGGCACTTGAGCGCCATGTATAGCTGGTGTTTGGAACTTCTGGATCCTGTTTGAAGGCGTCAAAGAGGTCTAGTTTTGAGAGACTTGGCTTCTGGTGATTATCTGAAAGATTGTTTCATCATCATAATGGGATATGGGTCAAGTTTGGTTATCATATTCAACTTCTAGTAATCCATGCATGTCTGAGCTCTCCACTTGTTTTATGCATTGACAGAATAGAAAACTATGAAGTTTTTGGATTGCAAAATCATTCCTTTTTCATCATATCCTTTTTGTATACGTTAAGCACTTTTTTGGTATGAGGGTTCAATGGGTACACATGGTACTCCACAGAAATTTGGCATCAGGCTTGAACTGAAAAAGGAAAGAGTATTGTTCCCCTTGAAGAGTCATCATAAGTTTGATTACACAAGAATCTGTTAAAAAATCTGGAGCTCCTTGTGAATTTCTAATGTTGCAACTGCATGTTGGAGGGCATTAATGCCAGACTTGACCTTTTGAGTGAGATGAGATCTGAACATGACCGTGGGATCACCCTTAGTATCAAGTCTGACCTGGAAATCCTTCACATTGCTTACAAAGAGTATAGGTGCCACCACCACATGACCAGGATAATAGGGCGTTGTAGTCTCCTTAATGCGCTGAACAATTCTCTGAATTGGTGATAAACCTAATGGAGTAGGACTTGGTACTGGATCTCCCAACTCTTTAAGGACTTGGTGGTATCTGCAAGGATGACGCTCCCCTTTAGGTACATTTCTAATTTTTTCTTTGTTGTTAACCCTGCGTATAAGTAGATTTCCTCATCCCCATGTCTACCAGGATTTAAAGCTCCTCTTTAGCGCTATTTTCCCAATTGCATAACAAATAAGCATGAAGGGCACAAAAAAGTAAGGCATATAATAGTCTTTATTTATGTCATTAATGTGGGAAGGTGTAGAATGAAGGTTGTAGGCAGAAGTCTTAGCTCCTCCAGATAGTGTCTTGGATTTGGCTGATTAAAGTATGACTAACCATACAGACTGGGTGTTAATGCCCAAAGTAAAGTCCAGAATGCCAAGTGATCATCCAACAAAAGACTTTATAGTTGAACTTTTATGGTTAAGTAATAGCAAACTAGTCAAAATACATAACAAAGGCACCCATAACAATTAAGATGGCTGTAATGAGGCAACCACAGATCTTACTGGGGAAACTCTCAAGGGTGTGAAAGGCAGAGATAATAAACACTCCTCCTGGGTTTGCAGTTTCTGGCCTTTTAGTAACGGTCCCAATATATTCTAAATTTCCACTTAATAAGGGTGGTTAGCCAAGCGGGTAAAACTGCTTCCACCCCTAGTGCAGGTTTTGAGTTCAAAACCTGTACTGGCTATAAAACATTCTCGGTGTGGTATATTTGTCCCAAGGTTGACCCACCTCGAATAATTAAATTAAATTTCCACTTAATTACTGATAAACACCAGACTTACTTAGTCATAAAAAACCACAAATTTGAGTTAATAACTTTTGATTAAAAAAATTGGTTTGATTCCAATACTGGGTGAATGCTGTAATCATTACATGATTAAAGAGTTGGTTTGTACTGCCATGCAAAGTTGCAAATGTGTCAGAGCAGCAGATTAGTTTATTAATATAAATTGGGAGTAGATGGACCAAGGATGGGTTTTAAAGATAATCCAGCGGCTGATAAACCCTTTTAGTTTGGGCAAACAAGCATTCTCCAATCATAAAGATAGTATTGAGTTTAGTAAGTTGATAAGCCCTTGTTGGCCAGACTTTGCTGAGCTAGTGGTAGATAACAAGGTGAATCTGGGTGTTGGGATGGCCTTTGTAATAATCATGTTGGAAAGGCCTTTGTTAGCTGGATTGCGCTGAAACAGTGGTATGTCAGCAGGGGAACTTTAGTGGTCAGGAATGGCCCTTGTAAGTGGTGGGTTATGAATCTCTTGTTAGCTGGATCATGCCAAACCAATGGTGGGTCAGCAGGGTGAATCTGGTGGTTAGTGATGTCTTTTGTGAATGGCGAGTTGAGTAAAAAGTTTAGGAGCATAGCTCTTTACACCTTTTGCTAAGGCATGAAAATCTGCTAGGTCATTAAATCAGAGTGCCCACTGGTAAAAGTGGTGGCTGCACAGGTTTTCACAGGTTGTTATAAATAATGATGCTTCACTGCTTGGTGATAGAAAGTGCGATTTAAGCCAGAAATGTCTTAGTAGAAAGTATTTCCTTTGTTAAAAACTTAGGCAACCATTGCCTAACAATATAATAATAAAATCTACTAGAAAAAACTAGTACAAAACCTAGTTTTAATTAGGGATAAGAGATGGGTTTTTTAAGGGCAATGAGTGGCAATTAAATGACACCTATCTAATTATCACATTTATAGTATCTACCAGAGAATATTTACTTCTCCACCTTACTCTAGGGTTTATCCATATCTAAGTGTAGGTAAAGATGTACTTTAGGTAAGGCAAAGTTGCTTAACAATTATGATAAAAAGATATCAGCATTAGTTGCTAGAAAGTAATTAGCCACAAAATTCCATAATTCACTAATTAAAATAATAACTAAAAAATGGAGTTTCAAAAAACTTGATCTAAAATGTGGAAGTTATGGGTGCAAGAGTTAGTCACATTAAAAGTTTTTGTGGTTTAAAAAAGGTTTGGTAAGCCTTTAATCAATAAAATAGCCATTATTGATAAAAGCTAAGTTTTAACTTCCAATTTGGAATTCTAAAAATATTAAAAATGGCTAAATAAATCAGCAACCTTAACCAACTAAATAGTATGCTAACATTGGAACATTTTAGAAAAAGCATAATCTGGTTAGTACCAGCACATCCCCCAACTTAACAAGATTATCTTCTTTCAACATTTCTGTTAGTACCATGATCTCATTCTCTGGCAGCAACCTAGGAGGCGCGATGGTTTGTGTCAGGATATGGTAGCTGAGGGCAGATATTCCTCTGAAGCGTACCAGAATGGATAATAAAAACATCCTACAGATGTGAGATTGGCGGGGAGAGCTTAAGAACCTAATAATATGATCCAGTGAACTAAATTAAAGTTTTCAATAGGCGTTGAGGGGCCTATTGTATTTAAACCAGTGAATCATTAGGGCAACTTATGGAGAAGAGCTGTTGAAAAGTTTAAAAGTTGACTAAAAGATAATTCAAAGTTGGGGGTAAAAACGTGTGTGTATTAAACTAAAAGGAGAAAATATTTATAGGTTGTGATTTCACCCAATTTCTAGAAAAACCATTTACTACACTGCCAAGAGCTTTAGCACCTTGAACTTGGTCAATTAGGGATTTATAGCAGGCTTTCCTTTGACAACTTTTCTAGGTCATGAGGGATAGCTTCAATGAGATTAAATTTATTTTTAGTTAGCGTTTTGGAGATAGAAAATTAGATCAATTGAAGTATGAACCATGTTGAACTAATTTGTTTTAGGTAAAATGCCAATAAAGCACCATTCCAGATCTTGCTAAGGGGGATGATATTTTTGAAGAAAATGACTATGCACATGATTGATGATAGTGCCAGTACTGATAGCAGCAATAGAGTATTTGGGCCCCCTTCAGTATATCTCCCAATAAGGGCCAAACGAAGTAGTGACAATTTTGTATCAAACCTGGGGGAGATAATGATAGAATAAGACTAGATCTCCCAAAGAATATTTGGTGAGAGCAGGTCATCGCTAATTATCTTGTTCCCCTTCTCTAAAGTAGCATTTTTTATAGAATCAGTAGCCATAGATTGGAGGCGTACAATTTCATCAATTAACCATCATTATGTAAGCTATAAATTGTTTGCATTAGCTGATTCAAGGATTTGGTGGATGTTAGAAGGCAACAACAGCTCATGACCATATAAAGCTTGAAAAGTAGACATCTTAATTATTCTATGGTAACTAACTTAATATTCTAATAAGGCGCTAGGGGGAAAATAGTTCTAATGCATTGGATCAGCTGCAGATAAAAATCATAGAATAGAAATTATGGTGCCATTATCACGTTTGACAGTGCCATTAGTGGCTGGATGATAGGGCCCATGAAAAGGTGCTTTATGGCTAGAAGTGAAGTCAATTCCTGAACCATGGAAAAGATAAAATTTATGCCACTATTTGACAAGAGTACTCGTGGACAACCATGTCAGGAGAATACTTGTCATTACAAGTAAAGAGCTGTAACTCTTGCAGTGGCATTAGGTACATAAGTGGCCTCTACCCACTTGGTTAGGTGGTCAATGGCAATGATAATATAGCAATGACCATAGACATCTACAGGCAACAGTTCTAAATATCAATACTAATGGTATCAAATGTTGTCCCAGGAGCTACAAGATCAAATTTGAAGTGAAGATTAGATTTATCTTTAAGGCATATTAAGAAGGTTTATCAAGAAGTCATGAATGGATTTTGCCATATTCTTCCAGTAGCATTTAGCTTTTAATCACTCAAAGGGTTTTTAATAGCCTTGTGTCCAAGGGTTGTATAGGCTTCCATGATAGTTTCCATGCAAAGCAAATGTCAAAAATAAGGTAGAAAGAAGGCGCCAATCTGTTTGACTAAAATCTTATCTACAACTTTAGTGTTAGCAGCCATCTTCATCAGCTGGGCTTGGACATCCAGTGATTCTTGAGTCCATAAGTTAGGGTGAGGGAGAAGCTCAAAAAAGCCAATCCTCTTATGGATAGTTATATGTAAGATAGGGAGGCGGGACAGTCCATCCACATTTTGGTGGAGAGCTCCTGCTCAGTGAACTATAGATAAATCATATTTTTTAGCCTTAGGTCCCAGAAAGCTAACCTCCCATCAGAGTCTCCATTTGACACATCTAAAGAAGAAAAACGTAATTTGTAACAATTGCATTTTGTTCATCACAAGTTTAAAACCTGTGCTGGCTAAAAAATCTAAGTGTGGTATTTGTCCCAAGTTTGACCCACCTTTATTACTAAAAACAATTGCAAGATGTTTCTATACAAATAGGGGTGGAAGTGTTTTATAACAAGTAAAACTGTAAAACATTCACATTTAGTTACAGAGTGATTCCTTTCAGCGCTGGTCAACATCTTTATAAAAGAAGTGACAAGATGGTCAACTTAGTCAGCATCTAACTGAGATAGGATAGCGACCACAGCAGTGTCACTGAAATCAATAAAAAGTAAAAAAAGGTTGATCAAAGTTAAAATTTATTAAAATGGGGGAAGATAACAAGATGGTATTCAAGGAGTTAAAAGATTTTTGCTGTTTAGGACTCCAAAATAAAGTATCATTTTTATGCAGAAGTCTTACTAAAGGTTGGCAAGGTCAGCAAAGTGGTATATAAACTGTCAATAATAGCCCACCATTCCAAAAAACTTGGATATTTTGTAACTTTTTAAGGAGAGGACACGCATTTGATGGTGGATACTTTATCTGGAAGGTAGAAGATACCTTTCCAGGTCACCTTGTGCCTCAAAAACTTCATCTATCATTCAAATAATATTTATTTGAAAGGTTTAATTTCAGAAAGGCTTCACATAACTACTGAAATACCTGACGAAGATGATTAAGTTGAGCTGTAAAAGCCATAGAAAAAACGGTGACATCATCAAGGTAAACTAGTATGCTTATGAGCTTAAGATCCCCAAATAACTGATCCGTAGCTCACTGGAATATAGCAGGGGCGTTACATAACCCCTGCAGCATTTGGGTTGGCTCAAACGAACTTCAAATAGAAACAAGAGCACACTTAGCGCAATTCTCAGCAGAGAAGTCAATTTGCCTTAGCCGCTGGCCAGGTCCATCACAGAAAAATATTGAGAGACAGCCAAGGATTGCAGAGAATATTAATTCAAGTTAAAGGATAGCTTCCCTTAGAAGTGATAGAACTTAGTTATCAGTGATCCATAATGAAATAATGACTCCCATCTTTTTTGATCAATAGTAGAGGAGAGGACCAGGGGCTACGCAAGGGTTGGAGGAGATCAGCATCAATTAATTGTTTTAATTTAAGAGCAACTTGAGCTTCCTCAGTTTTTGATTTTTAATAAGGACAGGAGCGAAAGGGGAAAAAGTCCTCGGTATCAACTTGGTGCTGAACACCCTTCATATGATCATAATCATGAGGGCCAGCTGAGAAAATATCAAATGCACTTCAATTAGAGCTTCAGAAGCATCTTTTTGTTTGGCAGAAAATCAGAATCTATTTTTACAGGCACTGCAGCACTTCAGGTGACTCCTCTAACCCATATTGCAGAGGGTCTAACATCATAGACCCACATTACCTTGTTATAAGGTAAAAGTTAAATGAAAGAGATAGGGTGATTTAGCTCAATTAATTTAGGGGACTGAGTAAGATTGGCCAAAAGGACAGTGACAGGGATTTGATAGGCTGGGTCTAAAATCCCTGGACAAAGGAGAACCTCAAATAATGAAGGGTTATATAAACCAGAAATGTTGAGCAAGTGAATGGAAGGGGGGACCAACTGAATTCTAATGGTCACTAATACCTGAGCCTGAGAGATATGGTGTTGACGTAAGGGGAATATAAAGGCATCCCCTTCTCAGACTCAACCATAGAAGGGGACAACTTAACTTTGGTCCCCAAAACGCAATATTCTAAGCAGTCAACAGAGGCAAGGTATACAAGCAGGCACATCTAAGTTTCTGCTTCCCTTTTTTATAAAAGAAATTTAAAATGAAGGGAAATCAGTATCCAAGTATAGAAATAAAGTTATCCTTATATATTAAGAATTGCTGCATGCTCCATATGAGATTTGTGACTAATAAGAGGTCATAGCTATTAATGTCCAATGCTATGGCGGAGATGGAGAGCTGTAGGCCACCTGATTTAAAGGCAAGTAGGAGTAAGCTCCTATAGCATGGGAATAGGTGGTACCAGCTGTTCCATACTTTAAAGAGTGGTTAAGGTCGAGCTTAATTTTTATTTTCTTTAATATTTATGAAGTGATAATATTTTTAGGGGAACCAGAGTTGACAATAGCAAGCACTTTCACTTTGTAGACTACAGATTAATATGAGTTAAAGTAGCTCCCCACTGAGCTGTAATAGAATATATAACCATAGGAGCAGACTCAGGAAGAATATAAGAGGAAAATCACTAGGTTTATTGCCAACTAAAAGCTCAATAGAATTGTCCGTTTGAGAGTACTAGAACCAGTAAGGTCAGCAGACATAGTATGAATGGATTGGTTGTGAGGCACAATAAATTTTTTAGTTTATGGCGCCTCTTTCCCTAAATTGCCCCTCTTTTGCTTTTTTGTCAGCCATTTTTGTCCAACAATGTTGAATATAGTAGTTGTAACTTCTAAAAAAGGCACAGTTAGGTCAAGCACAATTATTTCCAGGCTTTCTGCTATTTATCACATGAATTTGAGTATGAGATGCCAAAGTGGAAGTGGGAGTGGAAGAAATCATGGATGCAGGAATTTTGAGGAGGGCCTCTTTGATATCTAGGTTATAAGTAAAGTTTTATTTCACCAAGGTAATGTAAAGATGGAGTTACAGATTTGATTACAATGTGGATAGGACAGCAACAATTGCATAATCAAGTGTAAGTCAGTTTTTTTGGTCACCATAATTTGAGCTTTAGAGTATAAACGAGAAGCAAACTTAAAGATGGATTCTCCATGTTTTAGCTTCATACTAACAAGCGCTTGCTTCTGGTTGGCCAAGTTAAGATCACTATTAAATTCCTTTATAAGCATGGCTATAACTTCATCCCATGTATTGCACTGCATCAGGTGGGGTACCATTATTTCTTGGGCTGATCTACTAAGACAAGAGAGTAAGTGTTTAAAATTTTGAGGCCAGGAGATTCCTCCATTGAGCTTTAATAAACATAGAGAAAAGAAGAAATATTACCCTCTCTGGGGATGAACTTGTCTTTAAAAGAAAGTTCTAAAATGGTCAACCATGAGCCAGAATAATGATAGCACCCACTGGGCTAGCATGATTAATTACAATAATCCAGACTCAGAGAGTGGCACAAAAATTCTGTTTTAATCAGCTTGTTGTTGAAAATTAAAAATTGAAGATCGCCAATCTGGTCAATTAGCAAATCAGTAGAACCTTTTTATTGTAGTTCACTTTGTAATGATTGCAACTTGACGTGTTAGCTTCAAATTAGGGATTAGAGCTCATGGTTATCTTTCTTTAATCTAATAACTTTTTCTTTGTGAAGTATTAAATCCAAGGCGAGTGAATTGTAAAGGTGGTAAGCATTCTCCAAACCTTCTTTAATAGCATCAATGGTAAGGTTTGGGTCAATAGGTTTTCTGGTGCAGTGTAACCAGAATCTTCAAGCAATACCATCAATATCTTGTTCCAGAGTGCAAACATGGCCATTTAACAAAGGATTCCCCAGAGGGGAAGGTAAATGCACTGTCAGCCCAAAAGTCTCAGAAGGCCTAGGGGAGCTAGAGGGCCAGGTTGTCTGAAAGGACCAGGAGGACAGGTGGTCCAGGAGGACTAGGGTGCCCATAATCAAGCAGCCCAGGATGCCCTTCATCCCCACCACTACCAGGGGCCCATCGCTCCTTCAGGACTGACTGATCCCTTTCCCCAGGGGGCCTGGTGGACCTTCCAGGGCCAGGAGGTCCTGAAGTTTTTTGTAACCTTGGGACTTTGAACACTTGTTGGAGTACCATCTTGAATTGAGTCATTTGCCCCAAAGTATGCTCAATAAAAGTATTAAGTTGACCCAAAAGTTTGGTGAATGATTGTTGAAATTGACTATCAATGATTGTGGTAGTTTTAGTAAATTAAGTGGCAACTTCCTTGTGAAGAAGATTAGCCACTCCCTCATCCAGTTGAGAGAGTTGATTCTGGATAGAAATTATTTAGTTGCAGTTTTAGAGAATGGCCTTACAGTTATCTTTTACAACAGAGAAATCTGATTTATAGAACTCTGGGATATAAGATTGTAGCTTCTATGGCAAAGTAACTGTCTAGGATTTCCTGATTAATTTCCATCATTTGAACTAGATGATGGATGGTGGGGTGTACAAACTGGCATAAATATCGCTCTTGCAAGATACTCCCACTTCAGAGCTGGGTAAGGTGGTGAAATCATATAAAGCTTGCATATTAGCTGGGACAGCAAATCCTTGGTTTCAATGGGAGCAATCTCTGGGAAAAGAGCACCTAATAATAAATGACTAATAGTGTTAGCAACATCTTCAGGCTAAGACTAATTATTTTTAGTTTGTGAGACAAAATAAAAATATTGATAGTAGCATAAAATTTACGTGGTTATTGTCATTCTCAGGATTATGATTTCCATTAGTATTCAACCATTGAGTAAAGCTGGATAAATTCAGTAAGAGGCCAAGTGAGGTCTCATTTGTGTTCAACCATTTTTAATGTAAATATTCACCAGGCAATTCAGGAGAGCACCTGGCAGAAAGCACCAAATTTTATCAGGATAGGGCAGCTGAGGGCAGTTGTTCTTTTATAGCGACAAGAATGGATGAAAAGTTTGTCCCATGGAAGTGAGATTAGTGGGGAGATCTGGAGAGCCTAACAACAGGGTCTGGTGGACTAAATTATTATATTCAATAGATGTTGAGGTACCTATTCTAATAAGCTGGTGAATTGTTAGGCCAACTTCTGGAGAAGAGCTTCTAAAAAGGCCCAAAAGCCAACTAAAAGAGTAATTCAAAGTTGGAGGTAAAAAGTTTATCTATTAAACTAAAAAGAGCAGATAAATATAGTTTGTGACTTTACCCTATTCCTTTTGGGTAGCGATGACATCCACCATCAAAAACCTTCAGCAATAAAGACTTGGTCAGGTGAGGAATTGACAGCAGGCTTTTCTTTGACAACTTTTCTAGGTCATGAGGGATAGCGCTCCATCAAGATTGGTTAATTTTAGCCGGCCTTTAAGATACAGGAAAATTTGGATCAATTGAATGATGAACCAAATGGAACCAATTTTTTTCAAGTCAAAGACCAGAAGTTTGTTGACTCACTTCATCATTAATGATAGACAGAGAGGTCATTGGTACAACCCCCCTCCTTCAAGAAGCATTAGAAAGAAAAAAATTGGTTGAATCTGTTGCAAAAGAAATCGATGACAAATTGCTTAAAGATGATAATTGTCATCCATTTAAATAATCTATGACAGATCTAATAAGTAAAATGTTAGAATTCATCACCATTATAAATGGCAATAAGCCAAATCTAAAAAATAAAAATTAGATATTAGTTAAGGGCAAACAATATTACTTCTCTTTTTTATCTTTTTTTCATTTTCTATATATAATTATCAACAATTTTAATGATTCAAAAGTTTTGCATGTGCCTTTGAATACAGTTTGTAAGGTAATCTCATTTCATATATATTGACCAAGTTTTTAGAAGATGCAAGCACATCCATTGGAATCAAGTAAGCATATGTTATTACTTAGTTTTCTTTCTATATTTTTTGGTTTATTCAATAGTTGGCAACACTTAACTGAATATTGTCATAACCTGAGGTTAAAATTCCAGGTGCAACACTAGTTTAGTTTTAACTCTCTTCCATGATTCATGTACTTTGGTATAAAGGTGTTTAAGTATCTTCAACATGAGTCCAGTTTCAATAGTGCAAAGCTCACTAGATTTATAACTATCAGCTGTCATGCCTTCAAAGATTTCATTTTGTTCTTCAAGTAGGTTAGGCGGTTTCTTTGATGTCATCCTGACTGGAAATACTTAGATAGGATGATTCCATCTGCATATACTAGGTTGATAAGGGTATTCCATATACTTTGTAGTAAAAAAATTTTGGTTGCATAAAGCAACAAAGTTTTTAAAATTTCTGAGTACTTTCTTTATGATCACATAGACCCCATAGTGATGCATGAAGTCAGTGCCAATTAGAGTCATGCAATTCTTGTTTAATAAACTATAGCCAGTGCTATAGTCAATGTATGATCTAACCATGATAGCAAAGCACTAAATGGACCTTTAGAATTATTGGTTTGTAGACCTGCAGTCCCATATTCCTTTTTATAGGCCAGAGCTAATTCAAGTCTTAATTTCCCCACAAACTTTTGTAGGTAAATTTTTGGAGCCCCTATGTCAATGATTTCTTTGATCTTGACTTTATTCAACAGGATATTCACATATATAAAATCTGAGTTTTGTGCATTTTTTTGTGATAGTGGCATTATCATTGAATATGATGATTGCATAAGTTGTTCAGATATATCAGGAATTTTTCACTAATGTTATCATTGAGATTTTAACATTATAATGCATAATTTTTAAAAAAATATTTGAGGTGGGTTGACCTTGGGATAAATATACCACACCGAGAATATTTTCTAGCCAGTACAGGTTTCAAACTCAAAACCTGCACTAGGGGTGAAAGCAGTTTTACCTGCTTGGCTAACCACCCTTCTAATGTAATGTAACACATAAATTTTGCCCCGCTTCATGTTTTTTTGCATTCCCTGATGTTGCTTCATATAAGGGCTTATAACTTCTCTAGTTATTTCACTTATTCTACCCTAATTTTTATAAAAATACATGCACTCCAGTAATCAATACTTGATATATTGAGGGTTTAGTTACCATCATATTTATTAATAGTTGCGCTACATCTAAGATGCTTTTTTGTTTTAGTAAAATTGGTTGAAACTTGATTTTAAGTAGAAAAAGAATTTTCTATTCTATCCATCATGGTCTTTTCCCTAATAAATCACTTGGTTCACCTTATCATTAGCGATAACCATGTTGACATTGCCCTTTGATTTATTCATTCTGCAGATTTTGAAAATTGCCCATCCTTGCCACATTCATAACAGGTGAATTGAACTTTTGTTTTATAAACTTTCCTTATGTAATTTTCATCTTTGCAGCTTGGGTTTGGTATATCAAATGTTGTTTCACGATTCATAAAATTAAATCAATTTGAGGGCTTGATATCAGATTTAAAACTGAAATCATGCCCATTTGAAATCTCTTTAGAGATAAAGTGTCATTTATATTGCAATGCGTGCATCAAAATCATTTAATGAACCTGTTCAGTGAGAATATAAGTTTCTTGCTAGAATCAATCAGCAAAGGCATGTATATTTTATCGTTCTTGAACTTAATACACATAAATTCCTGCTTTTTGTTTGTAAGGCACTCTGGGTTGCCAAATTTGCTCAATTTGACATCTTTTGCCTCACTGTAAATTCATATATTGGTTGCTAATCTTGATAGGATAAGGTTTTCACTCTCTGTATTCAAAGATTAATTAATAATTGTCTTCTGACAATCTAAGCATCTCATAATAGTCATTTAAATATATTAATAAATTCTGAAAAATTATTTTGTTATAATTTAGACAATTTTAAGTTAGTTTAGTTAACAATTGTACTGAAATTGTTGCCAATACTTTCCATTTGTCCCATAAAATTACAGTTCTGACAATGGTCAGCCAATTCTATAGCGTGTTGTTCTTGAATAACCATAAATAACTTCAGGATTTTGTGGTGTGCCTATATGGTTATATCCTTTGTTACCTTTATCAGATGAGGAGCTGTCCTATAATTCCAAATCTCCATCACTATTATCTTGGCAGGGCATTTATTTTCCTCCAAGATGGAAATCTATGGTATGAGTCACATTCATTTATTCAGATTTTTCCATGCTTAAGAATTTCTAGTATTTAAGGCGCTTTTCCTCCAACGCTTAGTCAGTTGAAAATTTTGTCAACATCCTTTTATGAAAAATCTACTTATGCGAGATATATTCTTGCATTTCAGCAATTATCTTCCACTTCCATATCTCAAGTTGGGTACTATTTCTCTTGACAGATGATTTTCCTCTCATTCTGGCAAAAATTACTTTAATCAATTTCTTGTGTCATAATCTTCAAGTTTTTTTGTAAAATACATTACCAACTTAGATATTGAGCTGAAGCTGTCAGTAAGGATTTCTAGCTGTTCCTGTATTTTTAGTCATGCAGGAAGTCATATTAAAACTTAAAAACTAGACAGTAATTTCAGTATCATTTATTACTTAAAACTTTTCAATATTTATAAGGTTTACATATACACAATGTAAAAGTTTTTTCCTTAGCACATTGCAACTAGGACATTTCTTGTCAATTTATGTCAAAGTTTAACCAAAGTTTCATCCTCAAATTGTTGCTATAAATGCTATTGTCCCATTGGAATCTTATAATTAGATGTAGGCTCACTTGGAAATGCTACATCTTAAGGATTTTATTAATGGTTCTAAAATTTGTCTATAAGGTTAACTTTAAGTGATTGTCATAAGAAAATGACTTTGTGATAAATAAGTCCAGCCATTTTTATCTTAACTCTAGCATTGCCTCCTTAAAAATCCTCTTCAGAAGAACATAAGGTCATAGAAAGCTACTAGCACATGATTAACAACTGTTCCTTGGGTATTATCTGATATTTAGTAAATATATCTGACTTTACAGATAACTTTGAAGGGCTGGGCCAAGAGAATCAAAGCTTATTAGGCTAACCTCCAGCTCAATAATGGTAAAGGAGAATAAATGTTCTACCCAATAAATAGGTAGAGCTGGATGTTGCATATCAATTTTATTAGCTTTTCAAAGTAGTTGTATAGAAAAATTTCTCAACAATAATTTATTGGAGATGAATAAGTTGATCAGCTACATTTTGCATCCTAAGATCAGAATTTTCATGAACAGAACATTCTATAAAGGTTTTACACTGCTAGGTAATCTTGGCTCTCACTTATACAAATCCATATTTAAAGACATTAAAATTAGATTGATAACTAATCTGATAAGCTAGTCTAACAGCAAGCATGATAAGATTACATTTCATTGGATTATGGCTGCCATTTTCCTTAAGATAGATACTTATGCACCATTAGCTCTTTTCATGGCTTCATTAGTTGAGGGATTATTAGATGCAGCGAAAGTTTTTTTGGTATTTAAAAGAGATGCTAATTCCTGAAATACATGAGCTGTGAAAAAAACATTGCTAAAGAAATATCTGGGGCAACCATTCTGAACAAATAATGAGTAAAATAAAATTAACGTGGTGGCTTTGGCTGTCGCTGATGGTGCCAATATAGCTTTCACCCAATTTGCAAGATAGTCAATAGCTACTAAAATTAATGTCCATGTAACCCTGTAGGTAATTGATACACTACATATACACTAACAACACTAAATAGTAACAATGGTTCAACTATTTTATGCTGATATTTAGGAATTGTTTGATCTTGATTTTGAAAATTCAGGAAAACATATTTACTTCTTGTTATCTAACATGATATAAACTTTTTCTTGTTTACTACACAGGTTTGAGGTGTGCGTTAAGATATTATTGATCAAATACTATGATAATATATGTGGGCCAGTGATAATAGTATGAAGACTATTTATTCACATGAGTTTTTCATAGCCAAATATACCTGCTCAGTTTTCTCCTGCAGACAGGTACTTGAAATTTACCTTCAACCCACTTGAAGGTTCTTGAAAGCAATCCAGACAACAAGGGAAACTATCCCTTCAACTCTAATCCCAGGAGTTGGCAAACTTCTGTATAACAAGGAAACCTCTCCCTTCCACTCTTGACTCACATGATATCAATAACATCAGACAATTTATTTAAGGAAAACTATCCCATAAAAGAGTTTAAGGAAACGATAAAAAACTTTTAATACTATCTAAGTTCTTACAGTAATATTTACTTTTATTAAATAAAGTCAAGAAATTTATATAGGAAATTCAGGGCCTACACTTTTCCATTGGCTCACTAATAGGAATGGCATCCATTGTCAATAAATTTTTCCATAACAAATTGCATTAGTAGTTATTATGCATCTTCCCATCCATTCACTTAGTCAGTATCCAACGCTGACTAGATTACCATCCATCCTAGGTTGAAGTTAGAAATAACATGGCCTAACGCCTTCATCCAACCCCAGCAGATTTTTATGCTGAAGCCACCAAGATCCTTAGGTAATTGCACCATGTCAGGATTCTCAATTGTTTAGATGAAGCCTTGGTTTAGGGCTTCTTACTTATTTATTTTTTGAGTAATTTCAACTAACTTTTATAATTATTTAGCAATTGATGCTTTTTCAGGCCTTCAGCCTGAAAAATAAAAATTCCAAGATATTTAGAAATTGACCAAACTTAATTAATATTGATAAGTTCCCTGATAGACATACTTGGGATAATTTGCAATCAAAAAACTCCACTAGTCAATACTCCAGGGTAAAATTTCCTATACCTACTATTAATGTTCTCTTTAGGGAACAAATCCCTTTTTCAGATTATCACATATTATCCCTAACTTTGCCTTATCTCATAGTCACCTTTATCTGTACCCTCTTTTATCTTGTAAAAGATTTGGGATAATATTTACTAATCTTCTCCCAGTTCCAATAGGGCTTGCACTAATTATTCCTTATAAACCTTTATTTGTCCCTTACTTTACTAGTATATTTAAGGTTAAAATGTTCTACCCAATAAAATAACTTTCTACATTTTACCTTTATTGGCTCTTATTAAAAGTTTGTTTTCTCAATTGGGACCTGTAAACCTGTTTAGGTAATGTACCCATTAAGTAATCTACTGGAAACCCCTACTGCTTTCCAGCTCTCCCCGCTCTTCCTTGGCCAGTGGATTTAATTATCAACTCTTTCTTTGAACCTCTGGCCTTTTTCTAGTCAAATTCCAACTATTTTTAAGGACCTCTGAAACATTTTTGGTTAAGTCCTACTCACTTCCTCTTTTCAACTCAGTCAGCTTTGAAGGACCACCCTTCAGATTCCCTGTTGTCCAAACAGACTATTTATCCACTAATAGCATGTTGTGTTGCCTTTTAGGCTAAAACACAAATTGTTGCTTATAAAAGCGCTATCAACACTTCAGTTTCTTCAAATAAACCCTTATTGAATAGGGATAAACCCAAATTAAGCTGTGCAAATAAATTTTATCTACTAATACTTAAAACTAATAAAAACAGTTAAAAACATTGTCAGGAATCATCACCAGTAAAACATTAATAATCCAGAAGAATCAAATCTGAAAAATTAGTTAACATTCATTAGTGAATTAAACTAAACAATAGCTATCAATTATTTATAGCTACCAAATCTACTATAGGGTTTCTATAATAAATTTCATCCTAAGAATAAAATAGATAGTTCATTATAACCAATGATGCTCGATAACATAGCATTTTTAAAATCCCAAAAAAGTATTATAGAGTATGGGGTGGTATTAAGAGGTATTCTATCTTTGTCATCCAATATGTTGAAGGCAGCTTAGTTTTTACCCAAAAATTTGATATATATGTTAGAAATAGGTAGGATACTAAATGAGGCAAGTACGCTTCTTTAGGCCCTTATTTTTTTTGGAAATCAAACACTAGTGGTACCTTTTATTTCTAGAAGAGGGAGATATTATTCCTTATGGTTAATTATACATTTTAATCCTTTTATCATTTGGACTCTTAAAACTAATTTATAACCAGTATTTACTAAAGCTTTAGCAAGGGAAGTAATAAGTGAATTCCCAAATCTTAAATCCAAGGCAGAGTATGCTCCAATAGCTTTAGTGAGATGAGCTCCCGCTGTTACATATTCAGCTCTCTAGATTAAGTCAGGATTTATTTTATTTTTTAATTAGCCAGAAGTATATTTGATAATAATTGGAATTTTAGTGTCAATTATAGCCAAAACTTTAAACTTTATGGGCTACTACTTCTACCCATACAACCAGGGATCCAAACTGAGAAATAACACCTAGAAGATAGTCAGCAGTTTCAGCAAGGATAGTTTATATAATTGTATAGGTGAGGGTTGGGGGTTTTAAACTAAATTTACGAGATTTGTTGGTTAATATTTGGCTTTCACTTGTGAAGCTGATGGTAAAAATTTGTTTAGGTACCTGGCCAATATAGAAAAAGAATTTAAGTTCTTTATTGCTTTGTATAGAAGGGGGTATATTGACTTCAGCTAGGGCGGATAATACAAGATAGAAGTTCTAGGCATAGAACTTTTAATTTGAGGCACTTTTTTTGTCTGCAGAGGGAGCAACTTGCCTTAAGCTAACTGATCTTTTTCTGCGTTATTACAGGGCATTGGATAGCATTTATCCACAGTATGGTTGGTGTGCTTGAAAAAATGTAGTATTGGCCAGGATAGAAGATTCAGGAGGCGTTATCTCTAAAGCCTGGGGCTGAGGTTTGGGAGTAGAACAAGTAGCCTAGGTCTTGAAAAAGACTGGAGAAATTTTTATAGGTGCTTTCTTTATATTTAGTAGTGACGTAAGGTTGGGCTTCAGCGCCTTGAGGTATAACTGTATATCAGGAATGGTTTTTAATGCAGAAAATGTAGGTATAATGCATCGTCTAAGATGAGTCAATTTCCTTCAACTAAAGTTTGAGTATAAATATAGAATCTTTAGAAAATCATTGATAGATTCCCAATTTGAGTCTTATCCCCAAGAATGTCTGTTTTTGTTTTTCCAGAGCTATAACACTCCTGAATTACCTTAGTAAAGCAGCCTTAGAATTGTCTCAGTTATGACAGTTCATTAAATAGGATACCATGATATCATGAGCCACTTGGCTGAGGCAGTTAATTAAGCGTTTAAGTCATTCATAGTTGGTAGACATCTCCCATTGCACTCTCATACCAGTACATGTAGGAGAAAACACTTTTTTAAAAAACATTTTTTCTTTAAAAAGATTGAATGAGTTGTCCAAATGGGTTGGTGGGTTGATAAAAAGAATGTACACTGGATATACACCTTTAGCTATGAAAGGATGAGGTATCTCAGAAATATTTTTAAAGATAAAGAAATTAATTAGATACACAAATTGTTTACATCTTCAATATCCAGGTCAACTCATTTATAGGTAGAATAAAGGGATCTTTAGTGGTTAAGAGCTGGGCCATATGTTTTACTTTATTTTCAAAATTAGTAGTTGTGTCCCAAAGCTCAATCTGATGCTGTTTGATGGCAATAATTTGCTGCTCCAACCCTTACCAAGGAGGGTAATGCACCCAAGGTTTTGATTAAATCGTGACGGATGCTTAGGAAGACTTCAGAAAACTAGAAGCACCCCATCACAAGTGTGTTTTCCTCTTGATATATTTTTTTAGGTATATATTGAATAGTTGTATTTGCTGTAGTAACAAGTAAAACTATACTATGTGATCTCCAAACTACTACCAAACCCATGAGGCCCAAGGGTACAGGTTGACCTGGCATTCCATGGCAACCAGGTGCTCCAGGAGCTCTAGGTGGTCCAGGGGGTTCAGGTAGTCTAGAGCTTCTGAGAGTCCTTGCCTCACCTGGCATTTCTGGAAGACCAGAGTAATGATAATTTTATTGAGTAATTCAAGTATTATATACTAACTCTTTGATATAACAGAGAGATTTTTCATAAAGGCTCTTAAGGTGTTGATTTAGGTTTGTACTTTCAAGATATTAACCCCAATCTGGTTGTAAGAACAATTTCTAGATTGCTAAAATGTTTAGATAATATTAAAATGACAAATCCTATCACTCCTTCATTGAGATTGGTTAACAATTCTTTCATGTCATTGAAAAATTGCTTATTCTCCATAATTGCACTCCAGATATCATCACTAAAGAGGGAAGCAGAGTAGTAAGCCTGGAGGAGCTGAGTGTGCATGGTTTCTGATATATGAAGATGCTACAGTTCTTCCTGGTGGTGAAATCTAATTATTTACAACAAATGATACAAGTTGGGATAGATGAATTGGTACAGGTAGCACTCAACAAAACCCGCATAACATGTTCACCATCAAGAGTTGAATTAAAATATAGACCCATCCTTGTGGTCAGTACATAATGTTGGACAATTATATGTTCACTTAAGTGAGAAGAGTGTACCAGCGAGAACAAGTTAATATTTAAGCAAAATCCTTAGCCCAATATTCAGGGGAATCAGTTATCTTGGAGTGTTATGAATCTTCCAAACCCCTGGCAGAATAGCCAAACTAGCTCTAAAGTTCACCCTTGCACTGCTTTAAATTAGTGATGCCACTTAAGGGAAACTCAGATTCTTTTATAGACTTGAAGATGCTCCTGAGAGGTAAATATATTTTACATATGTATAATTTGATCAACTATTAAATCCTTACCGCATGGACATATCATACCTACTGTTAATCACTCTCCTGAACTGGAGTCAAGATTAGGGGATGAGATTTTTGAGTGCTTTAATTGGCTAATTCTTCATTTACCTAAAACGAGACACTCCATGCCTAATCTGAGTTCACAGGTATCTCACTGATAGCCCTCAAGTAGTTTAAATACTAAGCGGCGATTTTTTAATAGGAAATTGCTTTGAACCCCTTTTTGAAGATTAATGAAATTTATATATACAAAAAATCTTCTTGTGGTAATTTACCCTTATAATTAGCCTTAAGAGACTTATTGCGCTTATAACTATGAGATTGGATAAATTCTGTGATACTAACACCAGCAAGCATAGTAATCATCAGATTTTAACAAGTAGTGCTCATTACAGGGGCCCTGTACAGCACAAAAACTCTTATTAAATAATGGAAGCCGTTGGTGTAATTGACCATCCCAGCCTCAACATTGCTTCAGAACCTAGGATAGCTGCCTTAAAACATCATCCAGAAAGTGCTTTATTTCACTTAAAACGCTTGAGCAGCACTCCTCTCAAGACCCTCATGGGAAAACTCCCATTGGTTATAAACCTCCATTTAGAGACAAGTTTACCCCAAATGAAGGTTGCATTGCCTCATTCTTCTTTGTTTATATATTGGTTTGGAAGGGAATACCAACCAAAAAATAAATTTATCCTTCCTTGCTTGAGTCGCGTTGCCAAAGAGATAATGGTACCAAATATGGCCACTTTCAGTACCTGAGCGGAGGTAAAGAAAGCCTTATGGAGAAATTTGGCTCCATGCAGAGTTTACTTGGGAGGAAACAGGCCTTTATGTGCCTCAGAATGCAAAATGTAAAATTAATCACCTCTTTTGTTGATCAGTTCTATAGTGAAGCCCATTCATGATTAATTGCAAAGATGTTACCTCTTGAAGACGCCATTGCTGCCATATTGAATGAATTGGCGCCTCACCCCTCCTTGGCGATGCATCTTTCTTCAATAAAACGTTCCTACCAAAATGTACAAGACATCAAGGAGGCTCTGCTATACATGGCTGATTTTCATGAACCTGAAATTAGGAAAGGAGCCCCAAGGCAAAATTCCACCCTGACCTCGCTAGTCTCTTCTAGGGCTATCTCTCTCTGAAAACCTGTTACCCTGGAGAAGTTCAAACCAGATTTTCCTCCACCATGTAAGGATATACAGCTTATACTAGCGGTGCCTATAACATGCCCTCCTTCATCTTCTGCACCCAAAGTTCGCCCTGTGCAGTCAATTATATCTTTGCCTCGCTCCAATCATATCCAAAGTGGCCTCCCAACGAGGTTCAATTGCCACTTCTTCACAAGGCGACGTCCCT
This sequence comes from Massospora cicadina, assembly GCA_022478985.1. Lineage (NCBI taxonomy): Eukaryota > Fungi > Entomophthoromycota > Entomophthoromycetes > Entomophthorales > Entomophthoraceae > Massospora > Massospora cicadina. The sequence goes on along the minus strand of JAKSZP010000456.1, from coordinate 34,626 downwards.
ATCTCCCTTGGAAAAACCCTGGCTTTCCATAGCTCAAAACTTGTTCCACAATGCAGCCAAAACACACTATCCAAGAGCGCAAATCCAGAGCTTTTTCATTTACAATGCCTTCTCTAGAAGCAAAAAGGGTAGATGAGTGCCTAAAAGTCATCCTCTGCCACAAGAGGAGAGTTAACCCTACCCTTCATCCTATAGACACTCAGTTGTGCATAGATAACCCATCTGATAAGGAGTCTGAAGGTAATTGCGAAGATGTAGAATGTTATGTCCTAGTAGTACACAGCTGAAGTGGGGGTACCAGATCAGTTGAACTCTCATAGAGTAGATATGGCTCTGATACCCATTGGAACTTATCTCCAGCAAGTGATGCGGTGCTATATAGTTATTGATACCATCAGCGATGCTTACCAGCTCATTGCTTTGTTGATCTGATCTACTCAGCGGTTTCTTACTTTACAATCTATAAAAGACAAATACCCTGAGACCGCCCAAAGACTTGCTTCCACTTTCTATATTAAAGAGGTCCTCGCCCTCTCCCCCACCCTTGGTGGAACTTTAACCAAGGTGAAGGTCATCATTAACAAAGTACATGTCATGGCTATAATTGATACTGGATTTCACATAAATGTTATTTCTTCAAATATGATTAAGAAGATTAAGATGGCTCCCAACTTGAACTACACCCAAGAGTTCAGAACTGCAAGTCCTAATAGCACTTGCATTGTTGGGGCATACTCCTCCTTAACCATCAAATTTTGGAAAGCTTATCATGTAAGCGCCAGCTGTGGCCTTGTCTAACAATATGTATGATCTGCTCATTGGTACTCAAATCATGCTCTCTTATGACAGAATTGTTAACCTGAAACAGGGCTACCTCTTTCTGCTTAATCATGAGGTTCGCCTGGTACTAACCAACAATAAACTTAATAAAAAAGACTAATATTCTCAGTTGAGTATCCTTCCTCTGAACTATCTTTATACTACACAACAGTATGACAAAATACAAAGATGTTGCTTCAATCAGTGGATGCTCTAGAGGGTATTCCTTTTTATGCGTCATAAGAGATCGTAAATAAGGCAGGTAAACAAAAAGTGATGGACACCAAAATTACCCTGCAAATTCCCCACACTGCCTCTTGCACATAACAAACATTGGTAGAACTAGTCCCTTAGAACCTCAAACATTTCCAGGTAAACTAGACTCAGATTATCAGCGACCTATCAATATATTCTTGGGAAAGCTCACTAGTAATGAATTGATTGTAAAGAAACATCAAAAAATTGGAAAAGCCTGCTGATCCCTGTAAAGGATATTAAACAAGTCCACTGCATTGAGTATATGTTATACATGGGCTTACCTGTTGATCATTTGTTGTGCACTTTTCCTAGCATTCATATTTCTGATGAACTAACTCCAGCTAAGCTTTCCAAAGTATAAACTTTGCCAGAGGCCTTTAGTGATATCTTCTCTAGATCTGATATGGACTATGGGTACATGAAGGATTGGAGCCATACCGTTGATGTTGGTGATGCCCATCATATATGATTTAAACCCTATCATAAAAACAAAGTTGAGGAGCTCCAGATGGGAAAAGGTATAAAAAGTTATTGGATGCAAGGTTGCTAGTGCCTTCTCAAAGACCTTGCTCATCTCCCCTTCTTTTGATAGAAAAGAAAATTGAGGTCATCATTTAGTCACAGACTACCACAAAATCAAACAACCAAACAAAGAAGGATAGCTAACTTATCTCCATATGGATGACGACCTGGCTTAACTCTCTGGAACCATATTCTTTTCAGATATATACTTAGCTAGAAGATATTGGCAAATGGATCTTTATCCACAATCCAGGAGAAATGTGCTCTTATCTGCAGCAAAGGCCTGTTTCAACACACTCGCTGCCTCAGGGGTTGTGTAATTTGCCTAAAACTTATCAGCGAGCTACAGATCACATATTACAGGATCTTAAGCTGAATTGTGTGATTGTCTTTCTTGACAATATCACAGCCTTTTCAAAAACTTTCAATGATCATCTCATTCATCTCAAAGAAGCTTTCCAAAATTTATGTGTGTCTGATATTAATCTGAAGCCTTCAAAACTTACTTTTTACCAGAAAAAAGTGGATTTCCTTGGACACGCCATTTCTCAGGAAGATATTCAGCCCCTACACAAGAAAGTTGAAGTTATCCTCAAAATTCTAGTTTTTGGAAATTTGGTTGACCACATTATCCATTTCGCTTGCCAATTAGAAAATTGACAGTTGTTAAAGCAACCAATTGTTTGGCAATGGTTGCCAACTAAATTATCAGTCATAAACATCAAAGAACATAATCTGACAGTTGGTTTTGATTTATAACGTTGAGGATCATCCCCGCCTAAATTATTAGTCATAATTAACCAAAGGACCTAATATGATGATTAGATCTGATTACTATTTTGTTGGGGATCATCCCTGACTAATTTAGTAGTCAAAATTCATAAGGGACATAATCCGATGATTTTTTTTTTGATATTTTATTGGGCATCATGCCCAACAATATTAATTAGGCAATTTGATGAGGGCCTGATTGCTGATAGTCAGATTGCTATAATGAATCATTACAGCAGAGACACTGAGCAATTAGGGTCATTTTAACGAAGCTGCTGAAGCTTTTTAACGCTTGTTTTGGCGGTAGCTAGTAGTAGCAATCAGGTAACATGGCCCCCAGACCATCTGCGTACAGTTCCTAACACATGGGGATGGTTGCTGATCCGTAAAAGTTACACTGCTGGGGATTAATTAAGATGAAGACATTTGCTACCATCAGAAGTTAATCTTAAAGCTTATAAGTTTTCTGGGACTAATCAGTTGATTTTCAGAGAATTATCTGAAAAGCTGTCCGCCTTCTGCCTATAAAAACCCCTAGCATTTTTGAATGAGAAAGCAGAATTCATCTAAAATATATTTATATTTACTTCTAAATTTTAAGATTAAGGTATATAGAGGTTCCTAGTTGTTTTTTAAAATACAGTTTTCCATAGTGGATTAGTTACCACTTGTGAAGACTCAACCTACTAGTTGTCACCATACAACTAGTGTTATTATTATTATTGTTCAACAACCAACCTGTGCAGTAAACTTACCCAAATATTTACACTAGTGTCAAAAGTCCACTGAGATATCTAAATTTTTTTGGGCATGATGGGGTAATACCTATTCATCTCCATTTTTCCTAACTCAGTGAGCCCCTATACATCTCTTGGCTAAAAACACTCCTTTCTAATGAGGTGCAAAAAAGACTGCGATTTTTGAAGCTAATGAAGTTGCTGCAACAAAGGACTATCCTACATCACCTTAACAATGGCAAACCCTTCATTATGTTCACTGATGCCACTGACTACCCGTTGGAGCCATCCTGGCCCAACTGGATGAGCATGGGGTTTGATCATCCCGTTTCTTATTTCAGCAAGATGCCTTCAAAAGCTGAGTGTAACTACATTGTCACAGAAAAGGAGTGCCTCACTGTCTTGCTTCTGTAAAATATTTTTTTATTATTCTCTATGGGACCTCCTTTAAAGTTATTACCAACCAAACCTTCCTTAAAGTGGTTACAGAATATAAAGGATCCCACTGGACGGTTAGATCGCTGGGCCTTGAAGTTCCAGCCTTATGATATTACTATTGAAAACCAAGCTAGAAACACCACATGAATGTTAATGGGTTGACTCAGTTGCCAAGTCTCCACCTAGATAATAGTAAAGCAGAGAGATTGTATGACCTCTTAATGACCCATGATGCTTGGGATGATAAAGATGAATCTTTACAAAAGATGTTAGCTTGACACTCCCACAACACCAAAATGGGGAGAGGGAAGTTATACAAAAAGTAGGAGCCCGCTGACTGCCCTATCTTAGACCTTTAAAGTGAGTACTGTGATCATGAAGGATCATTCTATCCTGGGGCATGGCTGAGTATGGAAAACTTATGATTGGGTTAAAGAATGATACTACTGTGAAAGAAATTATGGAATCTATTACTGAAGTCCTGGATGCCTTCTTGACCTGCAAAAAGCAATCTCGTCTCAAAATCAAGTACAATACCAACCTATTACGCCTCAACAGCCCTTCCACATAATAAGCCTAAAGTGGTTAGCCCTCTACCTCAGACTACTGATGGAGATCAATATATCTTGGTAGGTATTGATCACTTTACTTTTTTTAGCACTAAGTGGTCCCAACCTACAGGGGGATACCAATCTGGTATTAATCATTTTACTTTTTTGTAGCACTAGGTGGTCCCAACCCAAAGGGGGGATACACCAATCTTTGTACTAATAATTTTACGAAATGGGTAAAAGCGGTGGCTCTCCACGCCCAAACTACTAAAGCTACAGCTACTTTCCTTCTTCAGAATACTTTCACTCATCATGGGTGTCCTCAAGTTATTCTTTGTGACAATGGGAAAACTTCACTATAGAGTAGTCAAGAACTTAGACGCTTCCATGGGTGCCCAACATCTATTTTCAGCCCCCTATACCCCTTCTAACAATAACATTGTAGAAAGCGTGAATTAGACCTTGTTACCCATACTGAGAAAAATGGCCACTTCTGACCCTCTCCATGGGATCAATATTTTCCCAGTGCTCTGTTGGCCTACCAGATTAATTATCACTGGATCCTAAAGTTGTCTCCATTCTGCATTTTATATGGCTGAGAACCTGGGATACCCACTCTCTTAGTAAAAGACTTGATCTCTGTAAAAACTGACAATCCTGACAAGGCCATGAGGAGGCTGGCCCAACACATATTAGGTTACAATCTGAAGCTATGGAAAATCTAACTAAAGCTATCACTAAAGAGGGCCAGACATCTAATGATATTAGGCCTTCTCTTCCCACCTATCAGATATCTGACTTGGTATTATATTACCACAACTGCATCACTCCCAGAAGTGAGAAGCTCAGGTTCATCTGGGAAGGACCTTTTGTTGTCTCTTACAAGAAGATAGGATAAATACTCTATCAAGTCCCTTGCTTCTGGAGTTACCATCAACAGAGTTCATTGATGTTTCTGGAATCCTTATTCTGCCACATACACTCTTGATGGGGGTAACGTCAGAAAATTACATGTTATATTAATTGAGAAGAGTGTTTCACCGATGAATAAGTCAATATTTAAGCAAAATCTCTCATCCATCTTCAGGGAATTAGGTATATTGGAGTGTTAAAAATCTGCCAAACCCCTGGCAGAATAGCCAAACTAGCTCCAAAGTTCACCCTTGCACTGCTTTAAATTAGTGATGCCACTTAAGGGAAACTCAGATTCTTTTATAGACTTGAAGAGGGTCCTGAGAGGTGAAAATATTTTGCAGATGTTTGTTTGGATCAACTATATTAAATCCTTACCACATGGATATATTATACCTGCTGTTAATCACTCACCTGAACTGGAGGTAAGATGAGGGGATGAGACTTTTGAGTGCTCTGATAGGATAAATCTTCATTTACCTTGAAATGAGCCAGTCCATGCCTAATATGAGTTTGCAGGTACTCACTGATAGCCCTCAAGTAGTTTAAATACTAAGCGGAAATATTTTAATAGAAAATCACTTTTTGTTCCCTTTTTGATGATTAATTAAATATATAAATATAAATTTTTGTAATAATTTATTCCCTAATAGATAATTAACCGCGCAAAAGAGCTTTATTGCTCCTACAACTGCAAGAATGTTGAAATCCTGTGCTACTAGCATCAGCAAGCATATTAATTGCCAAGATATCAACACAGAAATAGAACATCTTCAAATTGCTCTTACACCTGGGACAAAAGCGTTATTATAAGAGATTTGAAGAAATTCAAGAAGTATGAGACTTGTTATTGATAATGTTCTGTGGAAGGGGTGAATAGGTCCACCTTCATAGATGTGGGTAATAAGAGATTACATGATACAACAGGTTTTTACATGTTCATTAACCACCCACTCATTGAGGCGGGCAGTTTTATGGTAGGAGTAATCTGGTGATTAGTCACTATTGTTAATTGCTGTTGTTGAAAACTCAAGGGACTTGGAAAGACCTGGCAGAGAGCACTAGAAATTTATCAGGATGTGTGAGATAATATTTAACAATCAGTAAAAGTTCAGGGCAACCAAAGATCCCATCATAAGATATTTTTACTTCAGATTATCTTAATAAAAAATAAAGGCAAAAAACTATTTAACTATCAATATTCTTAAACATTTATTATATACTAGTGGCAGCCAAAAATATTGTGAGAACAGTAATTTAAGTATATTTTCAGGAAAAGTTTGTAATGAGCAACCCTCCATTGTGTCAACCCAAATGTGACAGAAGGACATATATTATGATAGCCTTAACTCAAGGGGGGCTTTGGTGAAGCTAACAAAAGCAAGAAGTTAAATTTAGGACTGAGATCTTAGTTTTATAGTCATTAAAATGCTTGTGCAAACTGAGCAAAAAAACCATCATATCTTAACCCTTTCAATGATTTTTTAGAAAAAAACTTATTTTTTGGCTCTTAAATTTAGAAAAAATTTCTTAGCTGCTATTTATAACTTTTATAATAATTTTGATTCTTGTCTGTAATATAGATATTCAGTAAATTTTGGAATAAATATAAGTAACCCTTATTCCTAAGATGCATATATGCATTTTTAGATTTACATCACCCTCATTTTTGGACGCATATATGCATTTTTAGATTTACATATCTTTCAGTTTTTGGACACATATATGTGTTTTTTAGATTTATATAAACCCTCATTTTTGAATGCATATATGCAATAAACAATTAAAAAGGTTAAGATGAGGTTATCTTGAAATTCAAGGAAAATTTTATACTAATTATTAGAGAAATAAGTGTCAGACATTCTCCTTCTCGACTTAAGAAAAAGAATGTTGGAGGTATTAGTGCTCCCAAATCTGCTACCATGATTGGCCCATCTCCCGTCTGATCATCAAATAATATTGTGGATATCAACAATATGAGTACCCACGGCGAAAAGACCTTGGCGGATCCTTGGTGGAATCCTAGCTATTAGAAAAATATGATTTATAACAAAAAACAGCTTAAAAAGGTAATAACTAATAATAGGAATTCTCTGACTTCTCAGCTGAATCTGAGGTGTTTGTTACCACATGAATCTGACCACCTCTGAGGTGAGAAGATATTAATTGATGATGATAGGGTGCAATGTAACCAATCATTACCACATAAGTCTGACCACTGCCGAGGTGAGAAGATTTTACTTGATGATGATAGGGTGCAAATTAACAAATCATCACCACACAAGTCAGACCACCGCTGAGGTGAGAAGATTTTACTCGCTGGTGATTGGATACAATACATCAAATCATTACCACATGGGTTGGTTTTGCCTCAAAATATTTATCTTCAATCTGATAGGCCAAAAGCCTATATTTCCTAATTTAGATAACTCAGCTTTATATTCTTTTGCCTCAAATACCCATGGTCTCAAAATCTGAACTAGTTTGTATAGGTAAAACTAGTATCAAGAAAAGGACCTTCTTTGGGTTTGCCATGCTTAAACAATAGAAAACTAAAAAACTTTAACAAAGCGCTATTTATTACTTTTATTATAAAGTAAAATTCTCACATTAAACAAATTATTTGTGGCATCTGTCAGCAGATCCCACAATCAGCACAGAAATGATAGAGGGAAAACATCAGAGACAGCAGAATTTGGCTTCATTATCAAAGTATAAAAAAGTAGATTTTGATAATCACATTGATGTGCAGCTATGGGATCTAGTGACTATTATGAAGGAAGGAATTATGGTGGCTCCAAAAGGTAAATATTAAAAAATTACAAAAGAAAATGTGAATGATATGATCAATAAAAGTTAGTCCATGATAGCATACTTAGGAAAATTAGGTTTTAAAACTTTGGGGGAGATTGACAATTTCTTCTGAGACAAGATCTATATCTGATTTATTTCTAAGGGTTTCTGTGGCATCTTATGACCTTTTCAAAAAGTAGCAATATTTGATCCTTCAGCCTTGTTTTGGACCCCTACAGCAGTGGTGGTCAATTCTTTAGATTAGGTTAAACCATAATATCAGAGTGATCAAATTGTCAGATTGGTCTGAATTCCTAACAAGTAATGCCAAGAAACAGTAATTTTAATATTATTGATATTTTAATTGTTAAATGGTATTTATTAAATAGTTATGATAAAATCTTATAGTCTGGCAATTAAGAATAATATAATAGTAATTAATTGGTAGTATTTTAGTAGCACATATCATACAATTAGTATCAAATTGATGATTAGGCTGAAAGTTTATCTTACTAACCTTTTAACTAATAGTGCATAGAGGTTTGCCAGGATTTATTCTCCTTTCCCAATGATTTTTATTTCTACAACAATTGGTGTGGTATTGTCATCAGGTCATCCCACCTTGAATAAACTAAAAAGCCTTTAACATATTAAGAGTATGTTACATTACACAGGAACAAAAAAGTTTTTTGTCTGATGCATGAGCTTTTTTAACTGTTTCTATGTATTTTGGCATTGGTGATTCCACATATGAAGTTAGTTTTCCTATTCATGATCTAGATTTCATGCAATACAGCCTATACAGAATCATCCTTCCCCTACTTAATATCAAGCTTGACTTGATAAAACAATTTGTAAAGGCTTTGATACCTAAAATGAATGTTTTTGACAAATTGTTTCAGCTTTTTTGGTCTGTCATTTGATAAAATTAAAGTAGGTATGTTTGGTGGCCCTCACATTTGATCTCTTATATGTGAAAAGGAATTTATCAAGAAGATGAATCAAAGAGAGAGAACAGTATGGATGTCTTTTATAGCAGTTATTAACAACTTCCTAAGTAATTTAAATTTTAAATTTATTGCGAGGAAGGCTGACCATGGGATGGACACTTCCACATTTTACCTGAAAGAAACAAAACTTAGAACAGGGAAGGCACCCCAGAGAAGCGAAGCTATCTCTTGTTGCCAGCGGGAACGCCACTATAGGGAGGGGGAGGGAGCGTGTGAGGAGGCCGTAGCCACAATTGAACACGTGTGGAGGAAAGGGTCTGATTTGATGAACCAAACTGGGAACCAGGAGGAGACCAGCTGTCAGTGATGTAGTGGGAGGTATCCAAATATCCACACCTGAAAGTGGTCCACCAAATGAGACCAGAATCTGTGGACAGCTCCTGGGAGGGTGGGGGTGGAGCCTGTGATGGCATCCAATACAATCGTGTGGATGGTCCACATGGAGATTGCAACCACTAGAGCATGGAGGGAGGGTGGAAGGGGGGAAGCCATTGATAAAGCAAACATATCTCTTGACAGACTGAAGGGATGTGTTTGATCCTCGCCAAGCAGACGTTGAACTTCGCGCCATATCACTCTAGAGATAGGACACTTCTCCATGCGGTGGAACAGCATTCCATACTGGCCACACATGACGCAGGATGAGTGTAAAGCGTTAGAGCGCTCAGCCATTTGGTACACCCACCTCAGGCAGCACCACACATGGGAACGGATTTGAGGCTGCAACAGAGGATGGTGTGTATATTTCCAAATAGTCTTCTGAGTCTCAATGGAGTAAGGGATGTCATCATGTCCAGGTAGTCCACCCTGGATAGGACGTGGGGTCGTGTGGGGATCACGCCATCTTGGATGGGTAGCCCCTGTACCTCCTGTGTGAACTGAGGAGAGGGGCGGCCTCTCTGGGCTGTGTCTGCTAATACAAATTCTCCACTCAGAGCTCCGCATGGAGAGGAGGATTCGTTTGTAGTGGGTTTTAGTCCCGTGAGGACCTGTGGTCGATGGGTGTGAAGCCAGGTATTTCATCAAGGAGTGAGGGTTCATTGGATTGTTAAGGCCCAAGGCGCGGGAGAAGTTGGAGCAGGCTGCGCAGGACCAGTGTTGGGAGGGGAGCGTAGGGGTGGTGACGGCCACAATCCAGGTGCCCAGGATCTTGGCAGCATGGGCTTTGAAGTCAAGCAGGCCCATGCCACCATGATGATGAGGGCCAAACATGTCCTCTAGCCATACTGGTGGTGGGCGGCCTGAACAAAGCCATCCTTGCAGAAGGGCATACAAGGATTTGAAAAAGCTTGGGGAGAAGGGGATGTCGTGGGCTCCAAACCAGACTTTGGAGATAAAATAGAGTCGGCTAAAACAACCCTGCCATTAAGGGAGGTAGGGTGGCTCTGAGGGAGGCAATGCGTTTCGTCACGTTGTCTAGAATACAACTTTCCATTATTGCTGATGCATACCCGCCTGCCTTCACCCACACGCCCAGATGGCGGACTGGCCCTATGGTAGGATGTGGCATGAAGGGGAGCACTAGTGGGGCGGTGTGGGGTGAGCTGGGAGGGCGAGCATGTGTGCGAGCAGATGGGCTGGGCTGGGCACTGGTTGCTGGGGCCCAGCAGGTTTGATACCAACCAAGGAGGATGATTTTGGTTTTGGAAGCGTTCAGTGCAGCATTACTTACCCGGGAATACTCCTGGATGAGAGCTTCAAGTGCACGTGCATCTTTATTATTAAACACCCCAACCACACAGTAATCTGCAAACGCCATCATCTTGACTGGGGCTTGGCCTGGTACATGGACCCCAGTGAGTTGGGCATTCACGTTTCAAAGTAGTGGGTCAAGGCTGAAGTTGTATAAGAGTGGGTTAAGGGGGTCCCCTTGTTGTAAGCCCCTTCAAGGGCGGACTACTTCCGTTAGGAAGCCAGAGCCATGCACTGCCATTGTTGCAGATTCCGTGAGCTGCATTACCCAGTAGATAAAGCGAGGGGGTAGGCGGAATTGATGGAGGCAGGCCATGAGGTATTCCCAGTTTACTCTATAATAGGCCTTCTGTTGGTCCAAGAATACAAGTGCCCCAGAGGCTGTGGACTGGCATGCGTTAGCCACAGAGTGCACGTTGTCCCAAATTGACCTTCTGGGTATGAAACCAAATTGTTCTGGGGAGATAATGGCAGATGCTAAAATCCCTAAACGGTTAGCCATGATTTTAGTTAATGTTTTTGTATCTGTGTTAGTTAAAGAAATGGGGCGCCTGTTGGCCAAGTCTAGCTTGTCCCCTTTCTTGAAGAGTGTGATGGTGAAGGCCTCTTGTCCTCCTGGTAGGAGGCGCGTTTCCAGAAGGCTCTGGTTAAGTGAGGCAAGCAGCAGTGGGGATATATATTTGAAGTACTTTTTATAGTTTTCATATGGAATGCCATCTGGGCCTGGGCATTTCTGATTTGGTGCACCGCGGATGGCTGTCCATAGTTCATTTGGAGTAGTCAAATTCATTATTTCCAGGTATCAGGAAATTGTGCGGATGTGGGTTCAGTTAAAAAATTCTGCCATTTTGGCCAGCTGAATTGGGTCAGATCAGTACAACTCGGAGTAATACTGTTGCATTTCAATTGCCACTTCAGCTGGCGTATCTGTGATGGAATCATCCGATCTTTGCACCTGTGTGCAGGCCACGCTCTGGCATGGTGCAAAATTTTTTAAAAAAAATATGCGGTGCACTTGTCACCCTCTGTAATGCATTTGGCCCTGTACTGAACACAAACCTGATGTTTGTGTTGCCTTTTGAGCGCGTTGAGGTGGGCAGCTGCTTCCAACCACTTCTGGCCCTATGCAGGGCTGTAGCCTGTAGCTGGGATATTGGACTCCAGGTGTGCCAACTCTGCCAGAGCGCGCGAAATGATGGCCGATGTGGCCCATGAGTTCTGGGAGGAGAGGTGGCGGGAGTGGTGGATGGTATCCTCTTTGAAGGTTGACCATGTGGAGATGGGGTCCGCAAAAACAGTGTAACAAACTCTTTTGCCAAAGTTGCTGATTCCACCCAAGTGGAAAATCTTGGTGACGCAAGTTCAGGAGGGCGGAGCTTGCACCAATGTGGGGCCTTAGCCACTGTGACAGGTAGGTGGTAGGTTATCAAGACCAGTCGGTGGTCAGAGAATTCAATTTTTGTTGTTTTGAAGTGGGAAATGTGGGGTTGGAATTTCTCCAGTGTAAGGATAAGGTCAATGCGGGTCATGGACCTTAATTGGCCATTGTGGATGTGGGGGCACATCATGTTTTCGAGCAGTGGGGCTTGCTGCAGCAGTGCATCCATTAACCCAAGGGTGGCCTTTAGAACGCGAAGTTCTACGTGACCCTGGGGGGCATGGGAGGAGGAAGGCCAACGATCTGTGGGTGTGTTTAGCCAACAGTTCATGTCGCCAACTATGAAAGGGTCTGGGGGTAATGGGAGGGATTTGACCAATGAGAAAAATTCCTGACGCTCTCGTGCACAGATTGAGGCATAGATGTTGATGATAGCATGCACCATGTCAGCCCACAAGAAAGTGACAATGAGGACTCAGCCATTGAGAAAGGATTCTGACAATAAAAATTTGAAAAAATTGTTTTTGAACTAGCACCCCACAGTGCTCTGACCAAAAGGATAGGGATGGGAGGAGCATAATTTTCCAAGCATCCTTAGACCCTCATGGACAGTGGGACTCCTGGATGGCCAGGATATCCACGGGTAAATTTTTATAAAAAACTCAGTTTCCTAGCCCAGGACGGTGAGGCCTTGAGTCCAGTGATATTCAACATCCCTAAAGTGAAGTTTTCCCCCATCGCACCTTAGGTGCGAGGGGTGGGCACCTGGGCCCACTAGCCTCCTCTAGATCCCATGGGCATTCACGGCAGCACAGGTGTTTGCAGCAATGCTATTGGTAGTTTTGTTAATTTTAGCAGAAAGGTTCGCGTAGGCTTTTGCCTTTGCTATTTGTTTCCCCAACGTCAAAAAAATTTTTTGTGGTGCAGATGAGTTTGGTGCACCAAAGATTGGGTCAAATAAATTTTTTCAGGTAGGTTGGACCCCAAGTCAGTTTCAACCAGAGCTTGGTTGCAAAGATCGGGTAAGATTGAGTCACCCATCAGATCCTCAGATTGGGTGGCCTAATTGGCATGGGCTTCCCAATCTGATTGGTTGAGGGATTCCTGAGTTGCTTCCACCGTGAAGATTTTGATGTCCTCCTGGTGTTGGGAGTGTGGGATAGTGGTGGTGACTTTGGCCGCTTCCTTAGCCGTGGCCCTGCGGGCCTGCTTAACCTTCTTCCGCTCTTGTGGGGAAATAGTTTTACCAGTAGGTAGCAGCCTTGTGCTCCCCACGGGAAAGCCTCTTTGGTGCTTGCAGTTGGTTTGTAGTGCGCCTCTCCACTGGCCATGGCCGCTGAGGGGTGCTTTTGGAATGTGATGCCCTCCTTGGTGGGGCATGCATGTGCCTTACGGATGAACATGTCATAGTGGGTGCAGATGGGGGGGCGCTGTCCACAGTTGCCCGAAAAGGGTGGGTGGTATGCCCTTCAATATTGATATATGTGGAGTGCAGGATCTAGGTTAGGTCCTTTGCGATCTCCTCAGTTGGGGTCAGAACTGTGATGGCTTTGCCGGTGCACAGGTGTGGCATCAGCATAAAGCGTTGCATTTCAAAAGATTGTATTTCGCCATATTCAGTGAGACCATCTTTCAGGTGCTGCCCCAAAATGGCACATTTTACTGTAGTAGGCAAAAAGTCAAACGTGAAGAAAATTTGGTTGGATTTTGTCCATCTGGTGCGTTTGATTTCAATGACTCATTGCCCTTCAGGGAGGTTGATCACTACGCGCACTGCAGCAGCTTCGTCTGCTGCCTCCTTGTTTTTGAAACTGAGGTCCAGCCAACCGCGTGACATGGAGTGAGGTGCAACATACACCGCGGTTGGGAAAAAATTGTGCACATCCCCACAAAACTTTTCCTATAGAGCTGTTTGTTGGATGTCCAGAAACACACAGACTCCATATTCCACTGACGAGAGTGGTTGGGAGTGCGGCGTGTTGATATACTGGTTGCATCGCGCTTGCCAAGCAAGGATTTCTGGGGAAATAATGACCGCCAGTTTTTTATCTTTTTTCTATTCCACCAGTTTCTCCAGGGCGTTTTTGAACGTTTGAGGCCACGGCCTACCACCTGCTCCTCTTATCTTACTTGCCCAACTGCTCCCTGACATGGGCGCAGACTAATCTCCTCTGTGAGATTATCAAACTAGAATCAGACTTGAATTGAATAAGTTGCAAAAGTGATTGCAATGAGAGAGAAAAGTTAACAACTTCCTTAGTAATAAGAAGGCAGAAAACTATATGCTTCTGGTTCAAAGCAAACTAAAGGCATTTTTGCAAATTTGAATGCAATATGAGTATTAAGATGCACTTCCTAAATTGAAATCTTGATCAATTTCTAAAAACCTTAGGTGTTAGCAATGAGCAGGGAGAATGCTTCCATCATGACTGTAGACAATGGAAGAGCGTCTGTCATTTTTAAATGACTTAATAGAAGGCACCAACCCTAAGGACAAGGATGGGTGGCAGTAGGTCCAGAAGGTTAAACTTCAGTCCCTTCCTGACCTCAAGCACACCTTGGACCAACGCTGGGTACATTCCAAATATTCCCAGGTTGGTACAAGTGAGGTGCCAAGCGCCCAACCCCTTGTTTCAGCTTAGGCATTAAAATGGATGAGCTATATAATGAATGACAATGGTATAATACGGTTAAGTGGGAAACAGGGTTTTGAAACCCATTTCATTTATGAAATTATGAGCTCTGGTCATGTAAAACTTCAATCAATCACTCAAGTGAGGTCCGTTTTGAAGTTTGCTACCCTTTCAGATGAAAGCATGCACCTATTGGTGCACCAAGGCTTGGGACCACATTGCCAACCCAGAATTTCCCTGACTTTGTTTAATTAGGTTTGCTCAAGCCCAAGGTTTCTCATTGGTCATCTTCCCAATAAATACCCTTGTCATTTTACGTTTTTATACATTGACTTGGGTGCACCTGTGTGCAGACCTCTTTGAGGAGGTCTTGTGACGTATGAGCCAATTTATTCTTTTAAATTTATTATATCTTCTGGTACACCACTGGGCCTACCCAGTTCCCTCCAAACCTGGTCGCCAGTGCACCATACCCCTGTACCAAACTTGGTTTTGAACAGCCCTCTGAGACACAGCCAAGTTTTGAAGAATTCCCAACTTATTATCACAATTGCTGTGCTTAACACCCTCTCCATGAGTCTCTTCAGCTCCAGCACCCTCTGCTGGGCTATTTTGATTATTATAATGATGACTACTAGTTCCCTTATGTTGTTCCTGTGCATCAAGCACCACCACGCTGGGTTTTGGAGAGTTATAGACACTCTATTGACTGTGGTATCAAGGTCAATGGGACACATATAGATGATAGACTACTTCTGGAGCATCAAATGAGACCATCCTGAGAAAGTCCATAAATGTAAGAGCTACATGCACAAATTATTGCCTGAATAAGCCTTACATACCCTCTATATCACATTGCTGCATTAATTAATTAATATTTTGTATCTGTATGTACATATCAATACTATAGTTGAGCAAATTATACTTTTATCTTATAATATTTTAATTCATATTTATGCTTAAGAAAGTGATTTTATTTCTTCACATTTCTTACCTGCATACATAATTATATACCTTTATGCATTTTTTTGTATTTAAATGTCTTATATTAATGCCGTGATTTGATTAAGATAATATTTCATATTTGTAGGTTGAGATAAATGCTGAAAATTCAAAGTTTTATATGAATGTGAAAATTGTTAAAAATGAATTGTAAAAAACTATAGCTTATAGAGTAAACTACTTCAGATCTAAAATCAAATCACCCAAAATATTTAAGAACAAGTGTTTTATCAAAGCAACAAAAGATTTGTATCCTTGTGTTATTATTTATTTGAGGCAAAGTGACCAGGGGATGGACATTACCAAAATGAAAGTAATATGCTTCAAATCATGAACAGGATTAACCCTATTAAAGTTTTTGTCTAACTATGGATTAGGACTATGATTTTTCTGATTACATCAAGGATAAGATGTTCATGTTATTTGACCTACTAACTACCAGCAGGTAAGTTACATTATTAAATTAATTTAAATTGATGTAAAGGCAAAAAATAAGGCTCAGACTAAAAATATTGTTTAGATATACCTTGAGCTATAAATTTTAATGTCTTAAGACTAAATTTATTTAAATATTGCAAAGAAAAAAGATATATTGTGAAAAAGTCATTTTAAAATGTATTGGTGCATTGCTCAAGAAAACACAATATGGCTAGATAATATAAGAATTTGCAAACCTTTTTTTTAGTACTAGATGGAAGAATTTGCAAACCTTAGTACTTGATAATTTGAAAAAGCAATTGCTCACTACAGGGGTCGAACATGTGACTTTGTCGTTATTAGCACCACACTATAACCAACTGAGTTAATTTTTTAAAAACGTATACTTTTTTTTTAAATAAAAATTAAAGGGAAAGTAAGAGGGGAGGGCGGAATACAAGCAATACAGCCAAGAGTTAAAAGGACCAGGGGTTTTTCTGCTAGAGTTCCAGCACCTCTGACCATTGCTGATCAGCAATTGCCATCACTAGCCACAGTTCTAGCATTGGTAGGATTACAGGCCATTCAATTCTCAGTCAATTAGTTGCCTCATCATGTGCAATGAGCGATCCAGCGGGGAAAGCCAAACGTGTGGCCTTATAACACCTGGGGATTATGCACAAAAATTTTGAGATCTGATGGAGCTGATCAGAAATAATCCAAATGGTCTTCAATACCAAACCTCTATGGTGGGGGCGCTCATTGCTCAAAACCTTGGTGACAAGCGCACAGTGAATTACCCTTACACAATAATGGTAAATGAAGGCTCATAGTTGGATTGGAGCCATTCTCAGAGTTTTTGTAAAGAAAAGGTTCTGCAATGGATGTATTCCTGGTGGCGAATGTTCACCTGATAGGATGTAACGCATCATGGACCAGTGTTTTTTGAACATGGCACATTCATAGTAACGGTGTGCTATGTCTGCTTCTGGTTCAGTGCATATGGGGCATTATTTGTGCTGGTAGTCTGTCCTGCTGTGCTTTCCCAATTTATATTCCTGATTTAGGATCCGCCAGGTTACCAAACGCTGTTTGGACATTACCAAGTGGGAGTTCAGGCCTGAAATCAACTCCTTTGTCAGGTAGTTGGTGTCATGGCCTTTGGTAGTCCAGACATTTAGGATTTGTGGATGGGTGGGCGGATTGCACCCCAGTTTTAGGAGTGGTTCCCCATATTATATCAGCATCAATTTGTACCTTATTCTGATTGACTTGGTTGCATATTCATCAGCATTTTGGTTACACTCCTCCCAGCTTGTTGCAGAAATCATTGTGGAATTATGTGCTTCGACATCCCTTTAAATTTGGTCAGCCTCTCAGTCCAATCGCTCAAATGACCATCCACCCTGGCGCATGGCCCAATTGCATAGTTGCCAGTAGTAGTGTGGGGCACCTTTTCAGGTGGTTATCCGCGGGTGGTTCGCCATCCATTCACATATTGATTGGGGGAGACCAGCTCTTGGAGGCCTTGGGCTCTTGCCCAGTTCACGACCCATGCTAGGGTTGGGCAGCGCATGTGCATCTGTGTTAGCTTCAGAAATGACTTCCCCTATATACACCAGGCGTGAGATTTAAAGTCCAGGAGGCCCATGCCTCCTTCATTCTTTGGTTTTGACAGGGCTTCAGGTGGTATCAGTGGTGCCTTCGCCTTGAACCACAGGAAAGTTCAGAGCATTGACCTGATTTTCTTCTCTAAGTTCAGGCTCATTGGCAGCATGTGAGCAACATACCACAACTTTGAGAAGATGAAGACGTTTATTGCCTGCACTTTCTCCTTGAGGCATAGTCTGGTGCTTTTCCAGCATGCCATTCAGATCAATAAGCTTGACAATAGTTCCTGTTTGGTCTCCAGTACTGCTGGTCCCTTGTCGTTGAAGAGCATCCTGAGGTATCAGACTGTCTGGGAGTTCATAATCAGCGTTGTGTCAGTTAGTAGGCTGAAGCTCGGGTTGCCAACCATCATCACTGAGGTTTTTGCCAAGTTCATTTTTGCGTTCAATGCTAGCTGATAGAGGTTTAATAGTTCCTCGGCGCCCTGGAGGTCAGTCAAGGAGCTTATTCCTACTACTGTATCATCATCAAATGCTAGAATCTTCAGTGGCATTTGGTTAGGGTGGACTAAACCCTAGAGCTTCACATCTGCTGCTGCCAGTAGAACGTTGGCTGCAAAGTTGAAGAGTATTGGTGACATAGGGTCACTTTGGCAGAGACCTTGCTCAACAGGGATTTCGTTGGTTATTCCATCTGCAACAATAACCTTCATTACCAGGCCTGAGTACAGCGTCATTATTCATGCTTAAAACGTGTCAGGGATACTGACTGCCTTTAGTGCCTCATGAAGGAATGACCACGCTACTCAGTCATATGCCTTTTTTATGTTAAGGAACATAAGGTACCCCTGTTCAATGCCCCTTATATCCTGTATTATGCTCTGGACAGAGCCATTGCTGTCCCATATACTACGGCCTTTGACAAAGCTGTGCTGGGCACTATGGAGCATGTGCGGTGCTGTTGCCATCAGTTGATTAGATAGTATGCGCGTGAGCAGTTTATAATTGGAATAAAATGGTGCAATTGGGCGCCAGTTCCAAAGTTGGTGTCTGAGGCCTTTTTTGTACAGAAGTACAATTTGGGTCTCATGGCCTCCCAGAATTTGCTTGCCATTGTGCAAACAGTGGTTAAAGAGGGCTTTGAGCTCCGTCGCAATGCGGTCTTGGAATATGCTGTATATTTCTGCATACATATTGTCAGGGCCTGGTGCTTTCATTCTTGGTGACTCCTTTAGCGCCCTCTTAACTTCATTGATAGAGATTTTGGCGGATATCTTGGTGACATCTTCCAGCGTACAGCCCCCAGTGCTGGCTTGGCCAGGTTAATAAGGGTTTTTATCACCGATTTGCTTGTTTCTCTTTGTCAGAAGAGATCTCCATAAAAAAACTTGACCTCACGCTTGATCATTTTTGGGTCTGTTGATACTTCCCCTTCCGCTGTCTCCACTTCCCGTACCCTATCCTTAGTTCAGATTTCCTTGAGGTGTTTCAGGCCCTCTTTGGTCATTGTCCCCACTAGGCTCTGATATCAGTAAGTTGCATTGGTCCATCTCTCTGAGTCTTTCTTCATCATAATGGCCTGATACTTTTTGTATGTTGTTTGATACTCGCTCCACCAGTCTTCGCTGTCCCAGCGGGTGAGCCTCAGCCTTTCTAATTTAGACTTCAGTTGTTTCATGGTGGCAGTTTGCTTGTAGAAGGTCGCTTTTTTGAACTTCATACTATTGTGTTTCATTTTTGCTTTGATCTGGGTCCATCATTCTAGTGGGTCCAACTCCAGGTGTTTGTCCAGATACGCTACCAGTTGATCCAGTCCAGCGTCAACCTTTCAGCGCCAATCCCCATCCCTCAGCGTAGCTGGTGATAGTTGCCACTCGTGGTTCCTTAGAGGTTCATCAAGGTCAATCTCCACCCATATGACCATGTGTTCACTTTTATATTTATGCTAACCTCGCTGTTGGACGTCATTGGCCTGAGATCTGATGACACTAGGATGTAATCTAAACATTATAATGACAGTGGGGATTCAGTGGCGTCATATGACCACCACGTTAGATTAGCTGGGTCATCGTCCTCTTTGTCAATTGTTAGGCACATCCCCAAAATGATTAGGTAATTGAGCATCTCGTCAGCTTTACTGTTGGGACATTCTCTCATCAAGTATGTATCCTGGATCACATTTGTCCTACAGTTCAGGTCACCTGCTATTATGGTCGTCGCTTCAGATGGCGCTTCCACTAGAATTCCCAAAAAATATGGTTTTTGTGGAGCTTCGATGAGGTGTAGACTGCTACCACCTGTATGCTCCTGCCAGTTTCTCTGTTTGTAGCTGTCGCTATCAAGATTTTACCTGCATGAGTTTCTTCCACAAATTCCAGGTCTATTTTCTTGTCCATTGCGACTATTGCCATGTGGTTCATCCATAGGGCTTGGTAGCCTATCTGGCGGGACCATGTGTGGTTTTTCACATAATGGTTTGAGCTTGGCACCATTTCCTTTTGGTTACCGGCTTGTGTTTTGAAATAAAAATTAGGTCAATATTGTTATTAGTTTTAAATGGTGTATTTTCCTCCTCCTCATTTGTATGCTCGCCATCCCCAAGAATTTGTGGTCGCTATCCTCATTTCCAGCTGCCTGACACACAGGTATGAGGTTTAGCATTGTCTGAATTGTGGATCGAGTCCCATACTGAGGTCTGGTTGGTCAATGATGGTGGTGTTGATGGTTGGCGGGGTGCAATATTTGGTTTTCAGGGTCAGTTGGTTGGGACTGGGATTATATTCCTGGGCATCCTGTATACTGGGAATTCAGTTGCCATCCCCATCTCCCTGTCAATGGTTAGTGGGGATGGTTTTATGATCAGGTCTGGGTGCCCCTTGTTCCCTGCTGGCGGACTGGCAGATTCTCCCTCATCCATTGGTTGGATTTGCACCCCTTCATTTGATTTAGTGGCTGAACTCAATTTTTTTGTCAGTGATTGCCCAGCCAATTTTGTCAATTTCGTCGCTCTTGCTGATTTTTCAACGGTCGCCTCAGGTTTATTTGCCAATGACTTCTGATTCAATTTTGTATTCCCTTTCTTCTTGTTGGGCATCATTTTGGACTTGCTCACATCCTGCATCCACCCTTGCTTGGGAGACTTTTTTGGGTTTGCCTTCTACCATCTTTCCTCCTCCAGGACCATCCATTCCGCTTGGGTTGGATGTTTCTCTGTTGGTCTGGGGTCAGTTCCCTCATCCATTGCATAAGATTCAGGGTTCAGATTTATAAACAGTTCATCATCCACTTTGGGTCACTTTGCCGTTTCCCATTCTCACGCTTCTCTATGTGCCAGGTCCATTTCTTGTTGCTGGCATTTCATATCCGCTACCTCCATTAAGTTGTGTAGGATCTATTCTCTGGCTTTTGGGCGGAGGAAAGTCTTGGTACCCACCTTGGTGATTCCCCTGACAGGGTTGTATACATATTCCCATATAGTTTTACTTTACAATGGTGGCATTAAGCCATTGTGTGGCCGGTCTGGTAGCAGAACTGGCACACTTGTTTGGCATCCTCCTGTTGAACATATACTACCCTACCGAGACTGGGCAGGCGGATGAATCTGGGAAGAGCAATTTAGTTTGGTTTCATCCAGGGTGCCAGTTTGTACAGCGCTTCCACTGTCCAAGGGCGGAGGCACTTTGCAATGTAATTGCCACCGGCTTTTCAGAATTCTCATACTTCCCCATAGTATGACACTCTGGTCTGGATCACTTCGTGCACCCACTCCCATTTGCGATTGGTGGGGAGACTCTGGAAGGTTACCCACCTTGCAGTTTGGTTGGCATATCTGGTTGGTTCCATTCGCAGATAAATCCCCTTGTATTTGATGTCAATTTTGAGGAGTTTCTTGCAGTCCAACTCGCCTGGGATCGCTATATCTATATAGCCCCGTTCAGGTACCCAATGGTGATCAAAGTCCCCTCCAGCTAGGACTTCGTCGAGTTCCTGATAATTTTGACAATATCAGGTTGGACCATTCCTCCTCCTCCACTAGCTGCAGGTGGATTCAGATAGCATCTTTTAGGTATGATTTTGGTGCCTGGCGATCTGTAAAGCCCCTGCTGATCAACTGATGGATGTATTTGATGTGGCTCCCTTCTCCATTCCAGGTGTTGTCTTCAGTATGCGCCGCTGCAGTGCTGTAGGATTTGGTTTTCGCGCTTGGGTTGGGTACTTCGGCGGGGGTCTTTCCCTTCAAAATCCAACTTACCAATCTGTCGAGGCTGAATCCCCAATTGAGGAATGCTTCAATCTGGTGGATGCTGATACCTTGGTGGCTAATACTTCTAGCCATTTGTACTCCGATCTCTAGGCTCTGCCACTCTAGGGCATCTGATGGCAAGGACCCAAGTTGGTACCAATTGAGGGCGGATTTTGGGCTGCACATTGGGTGGAGGTATTGTTGAAGGACCTCCAGTGTAATCAAGCTACGCTGGCACCAGTCCCTTACTGTGATGCTATTACAACCCCCATCTGTGAATACATGTGCCATGTCAGCTGGAACACCCACTTCACACCATTTGAACACTTTGGAGGGGGTGAAGCCTTTGGCGGCATATGGGTCACTATCATCAGTTCTGGGAAGGATTGCTTCTAATCCTGGATAGTTTCAATGCAGATCCCCGCTTTGAGCCATTCTCATCCCAAGTCTGGGGTCATGACCCCTTTCATCACTGTTGCTGCCTGTGGTGAAATCTCGTGTTCCATCCACAGTTGGGCTGATTGAGGGGTGAACCCCGCTGCGTCCCAGTCTGCAGCTTCAGTGATTGTTGCAACGTCATGCCAGAGTTTTATTTTTAAATTGGGAATGGTCAGCCTCTAAGAGTTTCGTGAATCAGTTTAGTCACCCCCAGCTATGCCCATTCGCGCACTAGGTCCATACTGGCCCCCACTCAGAACCATTATTTCATCTCCATCAGTGTGAATCTGTTGGCGGACCAGTTGAAGGCCTCTTCCAGTGACTAATCCCAGAAGGGTCCCCATCTCACCACCTTTTCCTTTGTCCAGCCCGCTTTCATCAGGTCTGATATGGTGGCTGGTGGAATTTCAGGTAGATGACTAATGTAAAGCCTTGGTGGCCTTGAACCCAGCCATGATCCACGGTAGTGCCTACTCTGGGGAGAAAGTAATGTTATACCATTCCAGTGCCATGTCCACTGGAATGGAGTGTTGGGCCCATTCGAGGGCCATAGAGGCGTTCAGATTCATTTCACGTACTTGGCTAAATCTGTTGGGTTGAGGCCTGAGCTCCCATCAGCTTGGGCATATCATGCTTTAATGCCTGCCTTGTTGTACTCCATTGCATTTAATAGGTCGATGCCAGCCTCCATCCAGGCTTTTGCATCTGCCAATTTTAAATCTTCGCGGATTGCAGCCTCTATCACCTTGTAATCCATGGGGATTTTCATTCATTCCAGGGCGTCTTCAGTCCGAAACTCATGACACTTTGAATAGTACTGCCATGTCAATCGAGATTTGGGTGTCAAGCCAGCGTTTAGCCGCTCCAGTGGAAATTTTGTGGTTTTTCCATATAGCTGCAATGGCTAGTTTGATACCTTTGAAGACCCACTGAGTTACTGTAGAGTATGGAAACTGGAGGGCCTCCCATTGTTTGACCTCGTGGGTGGACACACCTTGGCGCGCCAACATGTCTGACTGGATAAGTGTAAATTTAACCGGGGCCCTGGCCACCAACTTGACTGCTGTCAGGGTTTCCGCCCCTTCCGGTAATACTTTTAATTTTTTAGTTGAACTCTCTCAGATGTCCAATCCCTCAGATTTGGTTCCTGATGTAGTTTTACCCCCGCTGAGGTTGGTCACCAATGGATCATATTGGGTCAGCAATTGGTTATCTGGGATTGGCCATCAATCCATTGTTGAGCTAGAGCCCCCTGTCAACATGACTTCGTTGGGGATTGCACCCAATAGTGTATTGGGGATCACGCCTGATGATTTTCTCATGTCACCAAATTGATTTTGATTGGGGACCGTTCACCCCCATGACTGGGCCTTTTTGGAATTGGAGCCCAACTTCTTCTTCACTCAAATACCCCAAGCAGATTCAGTAAGTTTCACCATGTCAGTAGAAAACTTTTTATAGCTTTGCTCTGTTGGTTTGAGCTGCTGATTTTCATCAATCAAAATCAAGTCAGTTTCAGATCCTATCAATACTTCATCCAGGTTTTTTGTTTTTTCAGCAAAAATTTTCTCACCATGTGAGGCCCCAATCCCCTCTACTGATTGAGGTTCAATGGGGAATATTCCCAACTCCACTGTTCTTGGCATTGGGACTCGCTCCCAGAAGGTTGCTCTTGTCATCTGGGTGTCATTGGCCACCAATCCTAGGGAGTTGACTCTGTTATCCGCGCTAGTTGCAAGGGCCCCATGACCCATCGATGCATTCACATGTTTCATCATTGTTCGTGTCACCAGATTGTTACTTGACATACATGTGTTGTATTGCTCTTCCCATTTCTAGTCATGCGGGGGCTTGAGCCAGCAGGAAGTTTGTTAGATGGTACGTCCATTGTAGCATCCTTCATATTATTATTGTTAATTGATATCAGCGCAGGCAAGTCATCCATTTCTATGTGCTGCGCACAGATGGGCGGATTGACTTCCCTACGCTTGGGTGGTTGGCCATTGTTCACTGCTCTATAATTGCAGTGCGCTCTGGCAGTTGGTTGCTCTCTCAATTCTTGTTCAGTTCACTTTTTGATTTAAAAAGTGATATTTGTGAGAGAGAAAGATAACCAACTGCTTAAGCGAGCATGTATTCAAAAAGTCAAATCAAAAAATTAAAAATCTTTGTAAAGCTAATTGCATTCACTACCTGTGCTTTGCTATGGTGTCTATAGAATTTCATATATTCAAATTTATTAATTTAGATTTTATATCAATAAAAAATAACCACTCAGCTAAATCTAATTGCCCAATTGAATCAACCAAAAACCATCAACCACTCAGCTAAACCTAACTGAACTTACCAATCAACCAATAACTAATCACTTCGAAAGACTAAATTGTGTCCTATCAATTTGACCAAAAGTCATCAACCACTCGGCCATACAAAATAAACCTATTGAATCAATCAAATAAAACCAAACTGCTACCCAAAACATCTCTATATATAAAATCATTGCATATGTGACATGTCTTCCAAACTACTACATCAACTTCTTCTTAGCTTGCCAAAAGTATCTTATTAATTAGGGGAACCAAATTAGGCAGGTTTTTAAATTTATATAAACCTAACATCCAGATACCCATGCTTTGCTATGGTATTTAGAGTTTATCAGATGATAAGCTCACATTGCAGCCTATAGGCTGTGCCAGCACTACTCTTGAGCCACTTGAATTACAGCTTCACTGTTACCCTTATGGCTGGTGAGCTGATTATCCTCTTTACTTAATCTACTTAAAGCTCTAACACTGATTTTTGTTTAGTTTTGGGTGAGCAATTTGTAATTATTTGATAATATTCACTAATTATTACCTACTTGTTCAAATATATTGAACCTATCAAACTTGATTAGTTTCAATTGAGCAATTTGGTGAATTATGAAATAATATATGCTAATTCATACCCACTCACCCAAATAGATTAAAATTTTAGACTCAAAGGTTTCAGATGTTAGTCATTCAGTACATTAATGAATGTGTTTTATTAGGTAGATGGTAAATCACATTAAAAATTTCTCTTTTTAAATGTTAAATTAATATTTTTAAATTTAAAATTTATCAAGGTATGCTGACCAGGGGATGGGTATTACAGATAAGCAAAGAGCAAAAGAACCAAACAAACAAATGAAATGATAAAAATGAAAACAAAAAATCTCCAACTGGGTGGGGAGCAGAAACTGCTAACCCACTATGGTAGAGGGTGAGGGGGGGTCAGGCAGCTCTTCTTCAGACATAGTTTTTATGACAATATCATGAAAATTGTAGAAATTGACTAAAGTGGAGAGCAGGATGTTGAGGCATTAGCGTAGTTTGGGTGGATGGTGGTGTAAAATGAGTTCTTATCCTCATTATCAAGGTCAGCTTGGTAGACAGTTTCAACAAATTCTGCTAAGTGATGTTCAGCTTGAATTCAGGCATCAGGGTGTTGGAAAAAAATCAGATAAACTTTGGTGGGTGTTTTTATCAGATGGGTCAAAATCTGCTAGTTTAGTGACATGTTGCAATTTTTGATATGACTGGATGATAATCTTGGGACAGCTGGGCGGAATCTGCCAACATAGTATCAGTTATGAATAGTTGAGTGCCTTGAGATGAGGCAATATTGGGATATAACGGGTCTTATTGGATACAATGAGTTTATCGGATCGCCTCTATATAAGGTGATAAGGCGATGTTGATACTTGACAAATACAAAGTAAATTGCCTACAAATAGGGCGACAGTGGATTAAAAAAAAGCCAAATTTGAGGAAAATTGTCGGAATAGAATAACCCAAACAATGAGGAATATTATCGCTTGAAGCTTATGTATATAAGTGAAATGGGGATTAAGAGAGGTAGGTTTTTTAGTGCAGACAAGACGGGACAGCAAAAGATGCTGTATTTATAAAAAATAAATAAAGGAACTGGTTGGGGGCAATTGCTCCTATTTTTAAAATATTTTCAAGTGCATCTGAAGGACCAATGATCCTAACATCATCCGTCCGTTGCTCAGAGGGCTCAACCTGTGTGAATAGCCTGACAGATCCTAGCAATACCGTCCAAAATTACAACAGTGGTGCTCACTACAGGGGGCCCATTGATCAACCACCCAAGACTCCAGAACTTTAGTCGCCAACCATGCCTTACCCAAGTCATGTCAGTGGGGAGTCTTCCCAAAACCCCATATCAGCTTCAAATGAGGAAATCAAAGTTACCTTGGACGCGGTACATAAAAACCAAGCTGAACTCCTTCAATAATGTAACGCGGTCATGTATCAACTTGATAGTACGTTTAGTCAAATGCAAATCTTGGGACAACAAAACAAAGAACTTGCTGAACAACTGAATGATACCACCCAGCACCTGCAATATGCATAACAAAGATTCTCTACTCCTTCTCAGTTGTCACACTGGGAGGATGATGACTATCAAGAAGAAGCATATACATAAAAGAAAACAGTGCTGGTCATAGCTATGACACTCATGATAATAGCACCGGATATTCATATTAGTCAGAACACCACTTACTTCCAGTAATGGCTTTACCACCTACAGCTGACAGCCATGCTACCCTTGAAGCAACAAATATCCCAACTTCCGCTAATCCCACTCCTCATTGAGAATCTGCTTTCAGGTCTCATTCCGTTCCTCAGTGCAGACCTAATAACTGCAAACAAAAGGAGGAAATTAATATCAAAAAGATTCCCATTTGACTGCAATGGGAACATCCATGGGTTCTTTAAACAATTTGAGTTTGCCGCAGAAGGAGCCTCTGATAAATGGAAGGCTAAGTTTCTAATATTTGCCCTGGATGTAGGAAGCGCCGATCAGGTCACCTGTTACCTCCCAAGTAGTTCTGTCTCCTATAAGGATGTAAAGGACACCATACTCCACTTGTTTGGGGGAAACTCAAAAATGTCACAATGGAAAGCGGAATTCTTAACAATCAGATTCTGTTGAAATGAGACTCTCATCAAGTTTGCTGATTAATTCACAACAGAAGCCCATGTACAGATTGGAGCTGGGTACTTAGCAGAAGCCAACGTGTACATTGCCATGTCCGCCACGGTGAAGCCATACCATGAACTTTCTAATGTTATTTCGCTGCTTCTGGACAATGATGTACCTCTGTTTAAAACTGTACAGTTTTTAGGTCAGGTATCCCCTAACTTTTCGCCGCTGAATTTGGATCATAAGACTACCGCTGCCATGGCATCCTCTTATTCTGGAGAATACTAACGGCCGCATCCAGCTTTATTTATTAATCCTTGGCCTTACTATAACTCTTCATCTCATCCTTGGCCAAATTATAATCAACAGTACGATCAGCATCAATGGGCTATCCTTGACAACCGTCAGCAACCTAGTTATCAACCTGGACCCAATTACGTCGACCATCAACAATCAACTTACCAACCAGGAACTGGGTGTACAAACCGATCCCAACCCTTCCAGTCTGGACCCACTTATGATAACTCAGGATGTAGTTCTTATGGGGTTAACTTCTACAAATGCGGTCTCCCTGGTCATTTGGCAAAATTCTGCCACAATCGCCGCATGAATTATGTACAACAAGACCAATACTATCAGGGAAAAGATGGAGAAGAGTAGAGATGGGACCCTCTACCTCCACGATACCACCTCAACATGTCCCTGAATCAATAGTAGTATACCTTGCGAAAATTCCTCAGTATAATGATGGAATTCTATACCAACAGCCGGTTGGAGGAGTAAATGTAGTAACCCGAGCTCAAGCCAAGGTGGCGGCAGAAGAAGAATCCCCTGAACAACTGAAGCCCTATGCCTGTCAAATGCTTGATCAAGCATCCTCAGACCAACTCAATCCTGCTGCGGATGCACCAACTCTGAAAGGAGTAAACGTCGCCCTTCCAGTAGATGCCATTGTCAGAGAATACCCCCAAGTTGGAGAGGGAATTAAGAATTTCTTGGGAAAAGAGAGCCCGTAAATGTTCACATATTAAACAGCCAATATCCTTCTTATTCTGAGTGCAAATACTGTAATATTTTTGTAGTGAAAAATAGAGTTTGCACTATAATAGATACTGGTGCTCCAGTCAACATAGTTTTCACTAAGTTAATGCAAAAATTAACGCTGAAACCTGATGTAGACCATCGCATGGTCTATGGAACTGCTGGAGCTGTAAGCACTGTCTCCAAGGGAGCTTATACTGCGCTGCCTCTGCGCTTTGGGTCCATTGTCATTGTGGCTCCGGTAATTGTGTTACCAAATGAACACTATTACATATTAATAGGAACCGCTTTTCTGCATCATTTTGGGGCTATTGTTGATATGATGGAGGAAGCCCTCGACATCTTGAGTCAGTGGATCCCAATTTACTTTACTACTAGGGGAGTACCAAAAGATCCTGTGCATACCAGTTATATTAACCTCGCCTATAGTGATGAGGTATGGCCTGTTCACTACCATTGTCTGAAGCGCAAAACTCGGGCCCTTCCTCAGCAGATCTATGAATATCAAGGGATACCTCTTTGAGTGGCAGGTCCCATATCCATCCCTTCCGGCCATCAAGCCTTAGTGAATACTGAGTTAGAGGTAGAAGTGCCGAGTGGGTTATTTGGGGAAGTTATTGGGCTCTATCATCAAACACAGTTTGAGCCACATGTGGCTCCAGGAATTATACTCCTGGGACATGAGGAGATAAAGGTTTTGTTAGCAAACCTGCAGAGTGAACCAATGCAAATCCGCCGCCACCAAACTATAGCGTATCTACATCTGATTCCCATAATGAAGTCCATCAGGTTCATGATTTTGGATCATTGAATGAATTTGGACTACTGCTCGAACCATCAGTCGATGTACTAACAGTGGTACCATGGAGTAATTTAACGGGATTAATGGATGAAAAAAGATCAAGCAATGGCTTTATTTCAGAAATACAAGGGGATTTTTGCTGTTGACGATCACTATTTATGGTGTGCTCAGGGGGTGGTCCATCAATTGGACACCAGTGATCATCCTCCAATAAGGTCCCAGCTGATCCGCCACTCTCAGGCAGCAGAAGATGTGGTTACTGAAGAAATCGACAAGTTATTACAACAAGGGATGCTTGAGCCATCCAAGAGCCCATAGGCTTCCCCTGTTCTGATAGTAAAAAAGAAGGATGGCACCAACCGGGTAGTATAGACTATTGGAAGCTCAACAGTATTACAAAAAGGATTCATGCCCCTTGCCAAGATGCAATGATGCCCTGGACTGATTAGGGGGTGCCTACTACTTTTCTGTGATGGACTTAATATCAGGCTACTGGCAAATCAAGTTACCCTTGGTGGAACAGGAAAAATGCGCTGTGATCACCTCTAAAGGCCTTTTTCCACCAACACGAATGCCTCAAGGACTGTGTAACGCTCCTGCTACTTTTCAGCAAGCCATGGGCACTATTCTTAGCATCCTGAAACTGTCATGCATCCTAGTTTACCTCGATGATATTAGCGTTTTCTCTCAGGCCTTTTTGGAGCATCTTGACCACCTTGAAGCAGTATTTCTCCAGCTGGCTGAGGCAAACATTAAAATTAAACCTCGAAAGTGTAACTTATTCAAAGATCAGCTTGAATACCTGGGTTTTGTGGTAGACTCAACTGGGCTGCAGCCACAACCAGCTAAGGTGGAGGCCATCAGCAAGATGGCTACACCTAATAGTAAGCGCAACATACAGGTATTTCTGGGGATGGTCAGTTACTACCAACACTTTATCCTCAATTTTAGCTGTATCAGGGGCCCGCTATTCAAGTTGTTGAAAAAAGATGCTGTTTAAGTGGATGGAACGTCATCAATCCACTTTTAATGCACTCCGTATGGCGCTGAGCAGCGCACCAATGTTGCAATAGCAAACTTTGACTGGGAGTTTATTGTTCAGACAGAGGCATCCCTTTCCGCTGTTGGGGCAGTACTTTCTCAGAAAGATGATGAGGGAGAACATCCTGTTGCATTCTGTAGTCATAGTCTGAACTGTCATGAGCATAATTATACTGTGACCGAGCAAGAATGCTTAGCAGTAATCTACATGTATAAAAAATTCAGAGTCTATCTGCATGGGGTAAAGTTCAAAGTTGTAACTGATCACATGTCATTACGCTGGTTGCAGAATCTCAAAGAACCAGAAGGACGGTTGGCTCGATGGGCTCTCAAGTTACAGGCTTATGATTTTGAGATTCTCCATTGGCCAGGAGCGAAGCACCAGAATGCTGACTGTTTATCCCAGTTACCAACTATTGCAGTGACAGCGGACCTTAGCAAAGTGATGTATGATAAGATGCTCAGCGGAAAATATGATGACGAACCACCCCAAGTAATCAAAGTATTAAACAAATTGCACACAAATACCTTCCAACGGAATGGAGAACTGTACAAGTGAATTGGCAATGATACAGTGAATTTCCCATGGCCCTCTTCACAGCCATAAATCATTATGAGCGCTCACAGGGCAGTCAGGCATGGTGGTGTGCATAAGACTATGGAGTTGTTACACCCATGATACTATTATGAAATTATGAGTTTTGATGTTCTTGAAACTATTTCCTGTTGCCATCAGTGCCGAGTGGAGAAACCGTTCTGATGTATGACATCATATCAGTTAGTGAAACCACATTTTGCTTGGCATACGTTCTCCCTCAATGTCATTGGCCCCTTGCCAACTAGAGCCAACTGTAGTAAGTACATTCTAGTGGCTATTGACCACTTGTTTTGGTGGGTCAAAGTAAGGGCGATACGAGATCTGGGGGCAGTGATGGTGGCTAAATTCGTGTTGGAATACATTATTCAGCGTCACGGTTGCCCTCAGTTTATTCTCACTGATAATGGCACCAACTTCAACTTGCACATCCTTCCCAAGCTGAACGTGCTTATGGGAATCCGTAGAGTTCTGATGACCCCATACCACCCTGAGTCCAATGGAATGGTCAAAAGAGTGAATGGAACTTTGATGAACATAATCCAAAAATTAGTAACAGATCGCCCTTCTGATTGGAGCTCTCTTCTTTACACCACCATGTTTGCTTATAGCATTAGTTACCATTCTGCCACGGGGAAAAGTCCCTTCCAATTACTATATGGCTGACACCCGGCTCTTCTGGCGCTTCTTTATGCATGTGTAGAAGACACTGGCGGACTAGAACCCCACTTCTATTTGACTAATCTCGCGAACATTCTGATCAAGCTACAAACTGAAGCATATTCCTTCAGCTTGGCTAAGAAGATTAGGAATCAGGCCGCTGATCAGGTATGCTGTAGTGGGTTGGTGCCATTAAAGGAAGGCGATATGGTTCTCTTTCATGATCAGCATGGATTTGGGTGGAAGCATAAGCTGGCTAGTATCTGGATCGGCCCATTTGAATTAATAGAGAAGACTGGAGTTGATGCGTATAATATTAAGGATCCTACAAGTGATTGGATCATTAACTGAGTACACACGAAGTTCCTCAGACCTTACAAACAATAGGATCTTATTGTCCAGCCCTGGAGGGGATAATGTCGCAATTTTGATATGACTGAACAATAATCTTGGGACAGCCAGGCGGAATCCGCCAACATAGTATCAGTTATGAATAATTGAGTGCCTTGAGATGAGGCGATATTGGGATATAACGGGTCTTATTAAATATAATGAGTTTATTGGATCGCCTCTATATAAGGTGATAAGGCGATGTTCATACTTGACAAATACGAAGTAAATCTCCTAAAAATAGGGTGACAGTGGATTAAGAATAACAAGCCAAATTTGAGGAAAATTGGCAGAATAGAATAACCCAAGCATTGAGAAATAGTATCGCTTGAAGCTGATGTATATAAGCGAAATGGGCGATTAAGAAAGGTGGGTTTTTTAGTGCAGACTAGACAGGACAGCAAAAGATGCTGTATATATAAAAAAATAAATAAAAGAACCATTTGGGGCAATTGTTCCTATTTTAATATATTTTCAAGTGCATCCAAAGGACAGATGATCCTCAATTCATCCATCCGTTGCTCAGAGAGCTCAATCTGTGTGAATAGCCTGATGGATCCTAGCGATACCATCCAAAATTACAACATGACAAGTATGAAAGCAGCTTTAGCATTGTCAAATAATTTACTGATTTTGTTTCATGCTGCATTGGGGAAATCAAGGTGATAGTAGAGTGTGGTCAGCCCTATTTGGAATTAATCCACTGATTGAGCCACTGCTTTGCATAGGTTATGGCAATGGGAAGAGGCCACTGCTGCTAAGGTAAGCTGGCAGTCACTTTGGTAGGGGGAGGAATTGGGTTTAGGAGTGAAATTTTTGGGAAATGGGGTTTTGTCAAAGTCACAAGGGAAAAATTTGGCCCAACCAATATAAAACTGGCCAAGAGATTCACCAGAATCCTCACTCATGATAACTTTATCTGGTTTGTCAATCTCAGCTAATAGTCCCATGGATTTTGGTTCACAAGAATATTGGATGACGAATTTGGGCGAAAAATATTTGAATGGGTTGCTTGGGTATGAATGGTGGTCCAATCCTGACTCTGATTGGTGGGGGTATAATCGGGTGGGTTAATGTAGGCGGTTGATTAGATAGGGGCTGATTTCCCACTCTGGACATTGAATGAGAACTTTATGTGAGAGGTGGCAACAAAATGCCCCATTTTGAAATCCACCAAAAGAGCTCCAAAGCCACATCAGAGGAAGTGGCATGGGGGCAGGATTTCTGGAATGGTTGAACCCAAAACAGAGGGGACAAATCTGGTAACCATTATCCACATTAGCCCAAAAAAAGTGCTCAGGTGCCACTGCAATATGATCATGGGGGATTTGTTGGGCTATGGTAGGGTGGTGTGGTATTATGATAGCAGTAGTTCAAGGGGCAGCAATGCACTCTGCATCAGAGGGAACAGTGAAGATGAGGTTGGGCTGTTTCCCATATGCCAGAATCCCCGCTATCAACTGATCATATAAAATTTGGGGTGGTAGGTGGGAAGGGAGGAATTTAAAGGACACCACCATTGTGGTGTCTGTAGGGAAGCAAGTTCAGATAGTTGGTATGGGAGTGTTTTTAAAAAAGGGGAGTAGAAGCTTCTGCAGCATCCTCCTCCATATGGAAGCCAATATCAATGTAAACCTTAAATGGGCGAAAATCTATAAAGCTAGCTGGTGTAAATGCAGCAGTGGCCAATTTGATAATTGCCTTATCAGCATATGGGAATAGCGCCTGTTGTCAACTTATAAGCAAAATAAGATTGTAGAATGAGGTGAGTATGAGAGGATGGGCAAGAAGGGTGGATGTTCACCAGGTGGAGCGCTAAGTTCTGAGGGGGACTAAACAGCTGGAAGAAGATGGAGGCTATTTGACACCATGCAAGTATGTTTACCTGTAGGTTGGAAAACGCTAGGTGGTGGAGCGTCACTACCCGTCATTGTAGCAGAAGGCAGCGGATCCACAGACATAAATAAAAAACTAGTGTGGCCAGATGGCGGTGGTAAAATAAACTTTTTAATATAATTTGATCAAAAGTGAAATTGAGCAGAAAGGGTATCAAATTAACTATTAGAAGTTTTATTTCATAAAAAGTCAATTAAAAACCAAAAAATTTTCAAGCACTACCAGTATATCTAATTTGAATTAAATGCTTTATTGGCAAGAAATTTTAAGCTAAGAGATATATCTATTAACAGACAATTATGGCACTAAAGCATAAAAAAGAAAATCAATTATATTATGGATATGCAATTTTTTAATTGGTGCATTATGGTCAGCTAAAATAAATACATAATTAACCTAAATAACTATACTCATTATCTAAAAAAAGTAAACAAGGTAAGTTGACCTTAAGACAGATATATCACACTGAGTTTTAAGCCTGTGATGGTTTTGAACCTGTTTCAATCAAAGTCCAACCCAGAATGGAGCAGGAACACTCCGCTATGATTTAATCAGATAATCATCATCTATATATAAATGCATGTATGTGTTTATTCAAGACAAGGGGACCATGGAAAAAAGTATTTGAGGTGGGTTGACCTTGGGACAAATATACCACACCAAAAACTTTCTATCCAGTACAGGTTTGAAATTGTATTGGACAAAACTTGCACTAGGGTAGAAGCAGGAATTACCCTGCCAGGCTAACCATCCCCCATATATACATATATATATTATTCAAGGCAAGGGGACCAGGGGACCTTTCTTGCCAACACAAAAATAAAAAGGCAGGTAAAAAAAGCAATAAACTCAAAACCCACTTTAACCTCCTGTTATATCAAGACAGGCTCACACCTATCATGACATATCAGAGGGGGAAGATGGTTTTTGAGGGTTTTTTTTCTCCAATTGGATCCCAAAGGATACTCGCTCTACTGCTGCTAACAGTGCAGTAGGGATATCC
>JAKSZP010000455.1:0-75757 GCA_022478985.1 Massospora cicadina | reverse complement strand
TCTTTGCACCTCGGTGGTGGTTAGACTCAGATGATAATTATTGGTTAGCTCACACCCAATCATTGATGGGTAACATCCTCTTGCCTTGTGGATGTTCCAATCCGCGTGACATTATACTCCTTGGATTTGACCAAAGAGTCGGAGTAATCCTATAATTAGTATTTATCTTTTAAGCTGATTCTTATGGTAAATCATATTATTCCAGTTATTAGGATTCTAATGAGAATCCACTAAGGTCTTTTCGCTGTGGGTACTCCTATCATTAATATCCACAAATTTTATATAAATTGGGCAGGTGATGGGCCAATCATATTGGCAGATTTGGGAGCCCTAATACTTCCAACATTCTTTTTCTGAAGTCAAGAAAGAGAATGTCCAAGGGTCCATCTAGTACTAAAAAAAAGAAAGAGAATGTCCAACACCTATAAAAGGGCAGGTCTCCGCGGTGTTGATTGTACTAAATAAGCTGTAAGAGGGGGAGGAACCCCATAATGACTCCCCAGATTTGGCTGAAAATTTAGTGCAATCTGACTTCCCTTACTCATGTTATTTGCCCAAGTAATAATAGAGTAGTTACCCTGATTAAAGGGGTTCCACCAGGAGTTGACCAAGGTCTTTTGGCCCATTTTATTGTCATTTTCATTCAAAATGCTCTCCTTACAAATAATGGACTTGTAATTTTCTGGAAAATTAATAAGTATTATTGAAAAATATCCTATCTCATGGACTTACAACATCAAGTCTTCTTGTTTTGATTCCTTAGCCAGCTAAAAACTTCCTGTTGCCTTGAGATATATTAAACTTGTTCAGTTGACTACTTTCCCATTCTAAAGTAATGTCATTTTGACTTAGACATCTCCGTTCACTTTAAAATAATAATTAATCTTGTTTTTCCTGTATTAATCAAACGCTGCTCTGTCACCTATATAGATAAAAACACCTTTTTTTCTCAAAATGAGTAAAGATTGTATTTTCCATATCAAAAAGTATTGGAAAATTTTTAAGTTTGGACTCAGGTAAAGATTCCAAGTGTAATTTTAATAAAGATTCTGTATCTTTTCAAAATAAGTAAGCTTCAGAGTTTTTATCATAAACTCCAAGCTAAGTTAAATTCTATTTGGGAGCTGAAGCACCTTTAAATAAGACATGGGTTTGAAAGTTCATAACACAGTAAATCTCTATGCCCCCCTTGTACTATCTTGATAAATATTGTACTTCCTTTGACAGAATTGACCATAGATGATCCTTTATATTGGTGCTGGGACACGGAGCTTCAATTAAATATATATATATATACTAATTTATTACCATAAGGTAAGCTATAATACGTATAATACCAATAATTTAGTCTAAAGTGAGATGGTTGCATCAAATCTAGCATTTGGGGCCTTTTTTGCAATAAAAAACATATAGATTAAAACACCCTATATATTAAAACTTTTCTTTCTCATTGCAAACACTTTTGCAACCTATTCAATTCAAGACTAAATCTAGTTTGATAATCTCATAGAGGGGATTAGTCTGCGCCCATGCCTGAGAGCAGTTGGGCAAGCAAGGCAAGAGGAGCAGGCGGAAGGCCCGCGGCCTCTAACATTCAAAAACACCCTGGAGAATCTGGCGGAATAGAAAAAAATCTAAAAAAACTAGCGGTCACAATTTCCCCAGAGATACTTGCATGGCAAGCACGATGCAACCAGTATATCAACACGCCACATTCCCAGCCACTTTAATCGGTGGAATTTGGAGTCCGTGTGTATCTGGACATCCAAAAAATGGCCCTATGGGAAAAATTTTGTGAAGATGTACACAAAATTTTCCCGACCGCGGTGTACGTTGCACCTCACTCCATGTTGCGCGGTTGGCTGGACCTAGGTTTTGAAAGAAAAATAGCAGCAGACGAGGCTGCAGTGGTGCACATAGTGGTCAACCTCCCCGAAGGGCAATGGGTCGTCAAAACTAAATGCACCAGATGGACAAAATAAAACCAAATTTTCCTCACATTTGACTTTTTGCCTACTATGGTAAAACGTGACATTTTGGAGCAACACCTGAAAGATGGTCTCGCCATATATGGCGAAATACAATCATTCAAAATCAACATTTCATGCTGATGCCACACCTGTGCACTGGCAAAGCCATCGCAGTTCTGACCCCAACTGAGGAGATTGCAAAGGACCTAACCCAGATCCTGCAATCCACCTTTATTGATATCGCAGGGCATACCACCCACCCATTCTGGGTAACCGTGGACAGCGCGCCCCCCATTTGCACCCACTGTGACGCGTTTGGCCATAAGGTGCATGCATGCCCCATCAAGGAGGGTGTCACATTGCAAGAGCACCCTTGGCGGCCATGGCCAGTGGAGAGGCGCACTACGAACCAACTGCAAGCACCAAGGAGGCTTTCCCGTGGGGAGCACAAGGCTGCTACCTATTGGTAAAGCCCATCTCCCCGCAGGAGCAGAAGAAGGCCAAGCAGGCCCATAGGGCCGCGGCCAAGGAAGCGGCCAAGGCCACCACCACTATCCCACACTCACAACGACAGGAGGATATGGAGACCTTTGCAGCAGAAGCAACTTGAATCCATCACCCAATTAGATTGGGAGGCCCATGCTGAGCGGGCCACTCAATCTGAGGATCCGATGGGAGATTAAATCTCACCCAATCGCTGCACCCAAGCTCCAGTCAAAACCGACTTGGGACCTATCCCAACCAAAAATTTTTTTTTGCCCCACTTGACAGTTCACCAAACTTATCCGCACCACAAAAAATTTGTCCGACGTCAGAAAAACAAAAAGCAAAGGCCAAAGCCAATGTGACTCTTTCTACAAAAATTAACAAAAACCCCAATAGCGTTGCTGCTAATACCCGCACTGCTGTGAAAGCCCATGGGGATCTGGAAGAGGCTGGTGGGCCCGGGGGCCCACCCCCTCACACCTGAGGTGCGATGGGGGAAACCTTCACTCTAGGGATGCTGAATATCGCCGGACTCAAGGCCTCCCCATCCCAGGCTAGGAAACTGAGTTTTTTACAAAATAATTTACTCGTGGATATCCTGGCCATCCAGGAGTCCCACTGTCCATGAGGTTCCGAGGAAGCTTGGAAAACAATGCTCCTACCATCCCTATCCTTTTGGTCAAAGCACTGTGGGGTGCTAATTTGGAAAAATAATTTTTTCAAATTAACATCATCAGAAACATTCCTAAATGGACGAGTGCTTGTTGTCACCTTCTCATGGGCTGACGTTGCACACACAATCGTCAACATTTACACCCCAAATGGTGCACACAAGCATTAGGAATTTTTCTTGTTGGTCAAATCCCTCCTGCTACCCCCAATTCTTTCCTAGTTGGTGACATGAACTGTTGGCTAATCTCACCAATGGACCGGTGGCTGCCCTCACCCCACGACCCACAGGGTCACATAGAACTACGCGTTCTAAAAGCCACCCTTAGGTTAATGGATGCACTGCCGCGACATGCCCCACTGCAAGAAAACATGATGCGTCCCCACATCCACAATGGCCAATTAAGGTCCATGACCCGCATCGACCTTATTCTAACACCGGCGAAATTCCAACCCCACATCTCCCACTTCAAAACAACAAAAATGGAATTCTCTGACCACCGACTGGTCTCAATAATATACCACTTACCCATCACAGTTGCAAAGGCCCCACATTGGTGCAAAATCTGCCCCCCCCGAGCTTGCATTGCCAGGATTTTCCATGTGGGTGGAAGAGGCAACTTTGGCGAAATCGTTTGTTGCACTGTTTTGCGTTGACCCCATTTCCACATGGGCAACTTTCAAAGAAGACACCATCCGCCACTATCACCATCTCTCCTCCAGATGCTCACGAGCCACATCAGCGGTTATATCGTGCGCGCTGGCAGAATTGGCTCACTTGGAGTCCAACATTCCAGCCACAGGTATAGCCCTGCATGGGGCCAGAAGTGGGCGGAGGCAGCCGCCCACCTCAACGCACTCGAAAGGCAACACAAACATCAGGTTTGTGTCCAATACAGGGCCACACGCATCACTAAAGGTGACAAGTGCACCGCATATTCTTTAAAAAATTTTCGCACCATGCCAGGGCATGGCCTGTACACAGGTGCAAGGATCAGATGATTCCATCGTGGATATGGCAGCTGAAGTGGTAATTAAAACACAAAAGTATTACTCAAAGTTATACTGAGCTGAACCAATTCAGCCAGCCAAAATGGCGGAATTTCTTGACAGAGCACATATCCGCACCATTTTCTGATACCCGGAAATAATGAATTTAATTACTCCAAATGAATTATGGACAGCCATTCGCGGTGCGCCAAACCAAAAATGCCAGGCCCAGATGGCATTCCATATGAGTTCTACAAAAAATATTTTAAATATATATCTCCATTGCTGCTAGCCTCACTCAACCAAAGCCTGTTGGAAACGTGCCTCCTACCAGGAGGACATGAGGCCTTTACTGTCACACTCTTCAAGAAAGGGGATAAGCTAGACTTAGCCAACTGG
This sequence comes from Massospora cicadina, assembly GCA_022478985.1. Taxonomy (NCBI): domain Eukaryota; kingdom Fungi; phylum Entomophthoromycota; class Entomophthoromycetes; order Entomophthorales; family Entomophthoraceae; genus Massospora; species Massospora cicadina. The sequence goes on along the minus strand of JAKSZP010000455.1, from coordinate 71,243 downwards.
CGCCCCATTTCTCTAACAAACACAGACACCAAAATTTTAACAAAATCATGGCTAACCATTTAGGGACTGTAGCATCTGCCACCATCTTCCCAAAACAATTTGGTTTCATCCCCGGAAGGTCGATTTGGGATAACGTGCACTCTGTGGCCAACGCATGTCAGTCCAGAGCCTCTGGGGCACTTGCATTCTTGGACCAACAGAAGGCCTATGATAGAGTAAACTGGGAATACCTCAGGGCCTGCCTCCATCAATTCCGCCTACCCCCTCGCTTCATCAACTGGGTAATGCTGCTCACAGAATCTGCAACAATGGCAGTGCGTGGCCCTGGCTTCTTAAAGGAAGTAGTACGCCCTCAAAGGGGCTTGCGACAAGGGGACCCCCTCAGCCCACTCTTATACAACTTCAGCCTTGACCCACTACTGCGAAATGTGAATGCCCACCTCACTGGGGTCCATGTGCCAGGCCAAACCCCAGTTTAGATGATGGCATTTGCAGATGATTAAGTGGTGGGGGTGTCTAATAACAAAGATGCACGTGCGCTTGAAGCCCTCATCCAGGAATATTCTCGGGTAAGCAACGCGGCACTAAGGGCCTCCAAAACCGAAATCATCCTCCTTGGTCAGTTTCAGAACTCCTGGGCCCCAGCAAGTAGTTCCTAACCTGGCCCATCTGCTCGCCCACGTCCACGCCTTACTAACTCAACACACACCGCTCCACTAGTGCTCCCCTTTGTGCCACGTCCTACCATAGGACCGGTACACCATCTGGGCGTGTGGATGGAGGCAGGCGGATACGCATCAGCAGTAATGAAGTGCCATATACTGGACAACGTGACAAAGCGAATCGCCTCTCTCAGAGCCCATCCTACTACCCTCACTGGCAGGGTTGTTCTTGCCAACTCTATGCTCCTATCCAAAGTCTGGTTCGGAGCCCACGCCATCCCCTTCTCCCCAAGCTTTTTCAAATCCCTGTATGCTTTGCTGCAAGGATGGCTTTGGTCAGGCCGCCCTCCACCAGTATGGCTAGAGGTCATGTTTGTCCCTCATCATCATGGTGGCATGGCCTGATTGACTTCAAAGCCCATGCCGCCAAGATCCTGGGCACCTGGATCGCGGCCGTCACCGCTCCTACACTCCCATCCCAACGCTGGTCCCACGCGGCCCAAAATTAACTTCTCCCGAGCCTTGGGCCTCAACAATCCATCAAACCCCCACTCCCTGATGAAATACCTTGCATCACACACATCGGCCACAGGTCCTCACGGGACTAAAACCCACTACAAACGAATCCTACTCTCCATGCGGAGTGCTGAGTGGAGAATTCATATTAGTGGACATACAACCTGAAGAGGCCGCCCCTCTCCTCAGTTCACACAAGAGGTACAGGGGCTACCCATCCATGATGGCGTGATCCCCACACGGCCCCATGTCCTATCCAGGGTGGACTACCTGGACATGATGGACATCCCTTATTCCACTGAGACCCAAAAGACTATCTGGAAATATGCACACCATCCTCTGTTGCAGCCTCAAGTCCGCTCCCATGTGTGGCGCTGCCTGAGGCGGGTGTATCGTACAGCTGAGCGCTCTAACGCTTTACACTCATCCTGTGTTATGTGTGGCCAGTATGGAACGCTGTTCCACCGCCTGGAGAAGTGCCCCAACTCTAAAGTGATATGGCGCGAAGTCTAACGTCTACTGGGCCAGGATCAAACGCATCCCTTCAGTCTGTCAAGAGATATGTTTGCTTCATCAATGACCTCCCCCTTCCACCCTCCCTCCGTGCTCTGGTGGTTGCAATCGCCATGTGGACTATCCACACGATTGTCTTGGATGCCATCGCTGGCTCCATCCCCACCCTCCCTGAAGCTGTCCACAGATTCCGGTCTCATTTGGTGGACCACTTTCAAGTGTGGATGTTTGGATATCTCCCACCGCGTCGCAGACAGCTGGTCTCCTCCTGGTTCCCAGTCTGGTTCATCAAATCAGATCCCTTCCTCCACACGTGCTCAATAGTGGCTACGACCCCTTCACACGTTCCCTCCCCTCCCCATAAGTGGCGTTCCCGCTGGCAACAAGAGATAGCATCGCTTCTCTGGGGTGCCTCCCCTGGTACTAAGTTTTGTCTCGTCTGAGTCGTATTCGGAAGTGTCCATCCCATAGTTGGCCTTCCCCACAATAAATTTAAATTTAAAGCACCCTATATATTGTTTTTTTAAAAAGCTCACTGACGATACAAAGTTAGCTATATAATATGAAACCACTGGAGATTATAACAGCATAAGGCTAATGAACTTACCATCTTTAAAATGCTTATTATCATATTTGCTTCTGAAGTGGTCATTGAGCTCTTGAATATAGTACATCTTTTGATAGGATGAACTAATGTAGTTAAGGTAGCATATGAGATAAATCTGATTTTTTTCAAATAAACTGATAAGAAGAATTGAGAATATCACCTGATATTTAAATCAAGATGAGTGAGATGGGTTTTAAAGGAGGAGATAGACAATTACAATACTGCACCTATTTACCTCAAAGTATGATTGCATCAATTGGTGATGGTTGTCAAGAGTTTGAGGCATGTATCTCTTCATACCACAATAGTCAACTACTAAGTGTTGGGATTATGGAATAAACATTATCCAGTTCTAGATTATGAATAACTATCTGTCTTATCCCGCTTCAATTTGCTTTATGATAAGCAACCATAAGGGATATTGTTATATAAATGTTGATACTTATGTTAAGCTTATTAATATAAAGGACATTGTTCTAGTCTGTTTTTAGATTTGATTCAAAGCCTGATAAAAATGGATTGTTGGGGGATCATCCCTAAAAATTTTGTAATGAGACCAATTATTGTTTTAATTATATATAATCAAACTTTCTTATGCAAACCATTCATGATTTTGTCACTGATCAATAAGGGTGCTTGGAGTTATTGAAGCGTTGACAACGCTTTTCATATCATAAACTTACAGGTTAGCCTGAGCGAAGTGGTCTTCTGCAAATAGGTGAATTTTCCCACTACCTGATTAGGCTTCTAGATTGAAAAGTTTAATCTACTGGGTTTTAATATAGGCATTGGAACTTGGTATTTTTATAAGTACCCATAGTGGATCATTAATTAATCAGTGGTAAATACTAACTAGGTGGATGAAGTGTTCATCATTTAATATGACTCTTTAGGGTCATGTTAATATGGTTAGATGCTGGTTCAAAAAGGATGCCAACCAAAGAGTTGAGCGCAAAAATTTTATTTAAACCCATTGCTTTATTGTAAAGCCAAACTATTTTAGGAATCAATTAATAAAATAAGTTGGTGAACTATACATTCATATATTATTTCCTTGCGGAAGATTTAGATTAATGGTTTTATTTATCTATTTCTATTAATTCTCTTATGTAACAGATGATTAGAGAAGTTCACTTCTTTATATTGTTATCAACTTTCCATAAAGAAGCTGTCAGTACCTGCCTCTAGAAGAATACCTAAGAGATTGATACCACTGGTCATAAAAACTCAACTGAATAAGTTTGCTCATACAACTATCACCACATCCCTATCTTTAGTAAATCTTTTTGTACAGGAACTTGTGCAGTAATTATAAAAAGTTTACATCAGGTGTTCACTACAGGGGTTGATTTCAGACCAATAGCACATTACAGTTACCAACAACATGTCCTATAATATTGAACTCTGGAAGCTGTGGATTGAACTGGATACAATGAATAAGATTTTTATTGATTCAGAATCACAGTTTTGTTCTGACTACCTTGGAAGAACTAGTTACAAAATCAATAAAAAAATAGAGCATTTCATGAAGGGCAAGAATGATTCTTTTAAAAAGTCACTTACTTGAAGAGGAAGGAGACTGAAGTAATCAAGGAATTAATGTTTCAGAAAGCTGTTTGTGAAGCAGATAAAGAACACTTACATAGGCTCTAGAATAATGTAACGCATATTCTAAAGTGAATACAGGACACTGAAAGTTATAAGTGCAACTGTTTACAGATAGAGTCAGATGTAGCTAAAAATGATTAAGATGAGAAAAGTTCAGTTGAGAATTTAGAGCCCCCAAGAAATATTCCAGGGCTTTTTGCAGCACTTCTGGAGATAAATCCCAATAGTACCTCCTTAGTTAATAGTGTAATTGGGTAAGTACCTCCCATCAAATTAGTGACTTAAGGACTCTAGAGTACTATAAACCTACCTATTTTTCACTGGGACAACGCCATGTCATATTTCTGCCTTTTCTAAGAAATATGTTCAAATAAGGTGAATATCAGAAAATGGTAACTGTCATAAACTCCTTATACAACTATAAAATATGGGGTCCACACATAAATGGGGATAATTAGATGTATGAAGACTCCAAGGAGGCGACCATGAATAAGTTCAGCAGCCCTGACTGGATGTCTATCCACAAACAGGAGTTCATAGGTATACAGTTAAGAAGGACGTTACTTTTGCCATCTTTGACAATCGTTTTTATCTGAAAGCACAAATCCTGACCAGTAATAAAGTTTTTTCAGACTTTGATTCTCGTAATGCTATGCAGAAAGCTCTTAGGACCTAAAAGGATCTGCACTGAGCCATGGTTTCTGCACTAAAAACCAAGACTTCCACTTCAAGCTTGGGACTATTGCAAGATGTTAATTTGACATTTAAAGCACTTAACTTAAAGTTTAATCTTTAAATTTATTGCGGGGAAGTCTGACCATGGGACGGACACTTCCAAAATTAACCCAAATGAGACAACACTTAGTAACATGAAAGGCACCCCAGAGAAGTGATGCTATCTCTTGTTGCCAGCGGGAACGCCACTTATGGGGAGGGGAGGGAACGTGTGAAGGGGCTGTAGCCACAATTGAACACGTGTGGAGGAAGGGGTCTGATTTGATGAACCAGACTGGGAACCAGGAGGAGACTAGCTGTCAGCAACGTGGTGGGAGGTATCCAAACATCCACGCTTGAAAGTGGTCCACCAAATGAGACCGGAATCTGTGGACAGCTTCTGGAGGGTGGGGTGGAGCCTGCGATGGCATCTAAGACAATCGTGTGGATGGCCCACATGGCGATTGCAACCACCAAAGCATGGAGAGAGGGTGGAAGGGAGGAGGCCATTGATAGAGCAAACATATCTCTTGAAAGACTGAAGGGATGCGTTTGATCCTGGCCCAGCAGACGTTGAACTTCGCGCCATATCACTTTAGAGATAGGGCACTTCTCCAGGCGGTGGAACAGCGTTCCATACTGGCCACACACGACACAGGATGAGTGTAAAGCGTTAGAGCGCTCAGCTGTACGATACACCCGCCTCAGGCAGCGCCACGCATGCGAGCGGACTTGAGGCTGCAACAGAGGATGGTGTGCGTATTTCCAGATAGTTTTTGGGTTTCAATGGAATAAGGGATGTCCATCATGTCCAGGTAGTCCACCCTGGATGGGACTTGGGGTCGAATGGGGATCACGCCATCATGGATGGGTAGCCCCTGTACCTCTTGTGTGAACTTAGGAGAGGGGCGGCCTCTTCGGGTTGTATGTCCACTAATATGAATTCTCCACTCAGCGCTCCGCATGGAGAGTAGGATTTGTTTGTAGTGGGTTTTTGTCCCGTGAGGACCTGTGGCCAATGTGTGTGATGCGAGGTAGTTCATCAGGGAGTGAGGGTTTGATGGATTGTTGAGGCCCAAGGCGCGGGAGAAATTGAGCAGGCTCCACGGTACCAGTGTTGGGAGGGGAGTGTAGGGGCAGTGATGGCCGCAATCCATGTACCCATAGATCTTGGTCACATGGGCTTTGAAGTCAAGCAGGCCCATGCCACCTTGATGATGAGGGCCAAACATGACTTCTAACCGTACTGGTGGAGGGCGGCCTGACCAAAGCCATCCTTGCAGCAGGGCATGCAAGGATTTGAAGAAGCTTGGGGAGAAGGGGATGGCGTGGGCTCTAATTTATACTTTGGAGAGGAGCATAGAGTTGGCCAAAACAACCCTGCCGGTAAGGGAAGTAGGGTGGGCTCTGAGGGAGGCGATGCGCTTCATCACGTTATCTAGAATACAACTCTCCATTACTGCTGATGCGTATCTGCCTGCCTCCACCCACACGCCCAGATGGCGGACTGGCCCTATGGTAGGGCATGGCACAAAGATGAGCACCAGTGGGGTGGTGTGGTGTGAGCTGGGATGGCGAGCGCGTGTGTGAGCAGATGGGCCAGGCTGGGCACTGGTTGCAGGGGCCCAGCAGTTTTGAGACCAACCAATGATGATGATTTTGGTTTTGGAGGCGTTCAGTGCCATGTTGCTTACCCAGGAATACTCCTGGATGAGCTCTTCAAGTGCGCGTGCATCTTTATTATTAGACACCCCAACCACACAGTTTTCTGAAAACGCCATCATCTTGACTGGGGCTTGGCCTGGCACATGGACCCCAGTGAGTTGGGCATTCACATTTCGCAGTAGTGGGTCAAGGCTGAAGTTTTATAAGAGTGGGCTAAGGGGGTCCCCTTGTCGCAGGCCCCTTGAGGGCGTACTACTTCCGTTAGGAAGCCAGGGCCACGCACTGCCATTGTTGCAGATTCTGTGAGCAGCATTACCCAGTTGATGAAGCGAGGGGGTAGGCGGAATTGATGGAGGCAGGCCCTGAGGTATTCCCAGTTTACTCTATCATAGGCCTTCTGTTGGTCCAAGAATGCAAGTGCCCCAGAGGCTCTGGACTGACATGCGTTGGCCACAGAGTGCACGTTGTCCCAAATCGATCTTCTGGGTATGAAACCGAATTTTTCTGGGAGATTGTGGCCAATGCTACAGTCCCTAAACGGTTAGCCATGATTTTTGTTAAAATTTTTGTATCCGTGTTAGTTAAAGAAATGGGGCGCCAGTTGGCTAAGTCTATCTTGTCCCCTTTCTTGAAGAATGTGATGGTGAAGGCCTCTTGTTATCCTGGCAGGAGGCGCTTTTCCAAAAGGCTTTTGTTAAGTGAGGCCAACAGTAGTGAGGATATATATTTGTAGTACTTTTTGTAGAATTCATATGGGATGCCATCTGGGCCTGGGAATTTTTGGGATTGGTGCACCGCGGATGGCTGTCCATAATTTGTTCAGAGTAATTAAATTATTATTTCCGGGTATCAGGAAACAGTGCAGATGTGGGCTTGGTCAGGAAATTTCACCACTTTGGCCAGCTGAATTGGATCAGATTGGTACAACTCGGAGTAATACTTTTGTGTTTTAATTACCACTTCAGCTGCCATATCCACGATGGAATCATCTGATCCTTGCACCTGTGTACAGGCCATGCCCTGGCATGGTGCGAAAATTTTAAAAAAAATATGCGGTGCACTTGTCACCTTTTGTGATTTGTTTGGCCCTGTTTTGAACACAAATCCAATGTTTGTGTTGCCTTTTAAGCATGTTGAGGTGGGTGGCTGCCTCCGCACACTTCCGGCCCCATGCAGAGCTGTATCCTGTAGCTGGAATGTTGGACTCCAAGTGAGCCAACTCTGCCAGAGCGCGCGAAATGATAGCCAATGTGGCTCATGAGCATCTGGAGGAGAGGTGGCGAGAGTGGCAGATGGTATCTTCTTTGAAGGATGCCCATGAGGAAATGGGGTCCGCACAGAATGTTGCAACAAACTCTCTTGCCAGAGTTGCTGATTCCACCCAAGTGGAAAATCCTGATGACGCGAGCTTGGGAGGGCGGATTTTGCACCAATGTGGGGCCTTAGCCGCTGTGACAGGTAGGTGGTAGGTTATCAAGACCAGTCAGTGATTGGAGAATTACATTTTTGTTGTTTTGAAGTGGGATATGTGGGGTTGGAATTTCGCCGGCGTAAGGATAAGGTCAATGCAGGACATGGACTTTAATTCTCCATTGTAGATGTGGGGGCACATCATGTTCTCAAGCAGCGGGGCTTGCTGTGGCAGCACATCCATTAACCCAAGGGTGGCTTTTAGAACGCGAAGTTCCACATGGCCCTGGGGGGCGTGGGAGGAGGAAGGCCACCGGTCTGTTGGAGTGTTTAGCCAACAGTTCATGTCATCAACTACAAAAGGGTCTGGGGGTAGCGGGAGGGATTTGACTAATGAGAAAAATTCCTGACACTCTCGTGCACTGTTTGGGGCATAGATGTTGACAATAGCGTGTACCACGTTGGCCCATGAGAAAGTGACAATGAGGACTCAGCCATTGAGGAAGGTTTCCAACATTAAAAATTTGAAAAAATTATTTTTCCAAATTAGCACCCCACAGTGCTCTGACTAAAAGGATAAGGATGGGAGGAGCATGGTTTTCCAATCCTCCTCAGAAACTTGCGGACAGTAAGACTCCTGGATGGCTAGGATATCCACGAGTAACTTTTGTTTAAAAAACTCAGTTTCTTAGCCCAGGATGGCGAGGACTTGAGTCCAGCGATATTCAATGTCCCTAAAGTGAAGGTTTCCCCATTGCACCTTAGGTGCAAGGGGGTGGGCACCCAGGCCCACTAGCCTCCTCTAGATCCCCACGGGCCTTCACAGCAGCGCGGGTGTTTGCAGCAACGCTATCATTAGTTTTGTTGATTTTAGCAGAAAGGGTCGCGTTGGCTTTTGCCTTCACTTTTTGTTTCCCCGACATTGGATAAATTTTTTGCAGTGCTGATGAGTTTGGTGCACCATTGAGCAAGTCAAAAAAATTTCTCAGGTAGGATGAGCTCTAAGTCAGTTTCAACTGGAGCTTGGTTGCAACGATTGGGTGTGATTGAGTCCCCCATCAGATCCTCAGATTGGGTGGACCATCCAGCATAGGCTTCCCAATCTGATTGGTTGATGTATTCCCAATTTGCTTCTGCCACGAAGGTTTCAATGTCCTCCTGGCATTGGGAGTGTGGGATAGCGGTGGTGACTTTGGCCACTTCCTTGGCCGCGGCCCTGCGGGCCTTCTTGGTTTTCTTCTGCTCTTGCAGGAAATAGGCTTTACCAGTAGGTAGCAACCTTGTGCTCCCCATGGGAAAGCCTCTTTGGTGCTTACAGTTGGTTCATAGTGCACCTCTCAGCTGGCCATGGCCGCCAAGGGGTGCTCTTAGAATGTGATGCCCTCCTTAGTGGGTCATGTGTGTGCCTTATGGCCGAATGCATCATAGTGGGTGCAGATGGGGGGGCGCGCTAACCACAGTTACCCAGAAAGGGTGGGTGGTATGCCCTTCGATATTAATAAAAGTGGAGTGTAGGATCTGGGTTAGGTCCTTTGCAATCTCCTCATTTAGGGTCAGAACTGCGATGACTATGCCAGTGCACAGGTGTGGCATCAGTGTAAAGTGTTGCATTTCAAAAGATTGTATTTCTCTGTAGATGGCAAGACCATCTTTCAGGCGTTGCTCCAAAATGTCACGCTTTACCGTAGTTGGCAAAAAGTTGAACATGAGAAAAATTTGTTTGGATTTTGTTCATCTAGTGCGTTTTGTTTTGATGACCTGTTGCCCTTTGGGGAGGTCAATCATTATGTGTACCACAGCAGCCTCATCTGCTGCCTCCTTGTTTTTGAAACCTAGGTTTAGCCAACTGTGTGAATGGAGTGAGGTGCGATGTACACCGCGGTTGGGAAAATTTTGTGTACATCTTCACAAAATTTTTCCCATAGGGCCGTTTTTTGGATGTCCAGATACACACAGACTTCGAATTCCACAGATGAAAGTGGCTGGGAATGTGGCGTATTGATGTGCTGGTTGCATTGTGCTTGCCAAGGTAGGATTTCTGGGGAAATAGTGACCGCCGGTTTTTTAAAAGAAATTTCTATTCCACCGGATTCTATGGGGCATTTTTGAACGTTAGAGGCTGCAGGCCTCCCACCTTCTCCACTTACCTTACTTGCCCAACTGCTCCCTGACATGGGCGCAGATTAATCTCCTCTGTGAGATTATCAAACTAGATTCAGACTTGAATTGAATGGGTTGCAAAAGTGATTGCAACGAGAGTAAAAAGATTTTTAAAATTTAATCTTTAACATATAGAATAATTAAAATAATATAAAAATAACAAGACAAACAAGGATTTTTATAATCAAGTAGCATTGGGAAAAACTTGAAGAGCCAAAATGGATTGACATAACACAGAGCTGCTGCCTTGAATGTGGTGTGAATGAACATTTTTTCCACCAAATGTTGGGTCAAGAAGCACAAAAAGCAAGTAAATTTGGTTCAAGCTAAAAAGAAGGAAAATGTCCAAGATTTAGGAAAAGAATTAGCAGTCATACTATGGAATGATTTAGTGCTGCAACCAATCCCACTCCCCTTTATTCTTAGTAATAATTTTTTGGTGTCTCTAATTTGTTTGTCAATGAAGATACACCAGAGTTGCTTTATCAGGTCATAAGCTTGTTTGTAAATGCAACTACCTGAGAAAAGACAAGGAATATCAATATTGAGATAATAAAAAGTCTGCTCAGCCTTATATTTTTCATCTCTTGTAAAATGCAAAAACACCAAAACTTTGAAAGATGCTAATGAAAAAGGTCAATAATGTGATGTTTCCAGTTCCCATTAGTGCTATCAATAATGGTTTCTTGATCTGTCTGCTTAAATATTATAAACTTTGAATTCAGTTTCTAATGCCGCTGATCACTTAGTATACACTTTATTACTTTATCTAATTTATATATGTGGATATCTTGGTTAATCAAGTAAAAGTAAGAGCTATAATAGATAGAGGGGCACCTATTAATGTTGTTTTGACCTGGCTGGTAAAAATAATGAAACTATCTCGAAATTAAAAGCACAGGAAAAAATGGGTTAACTGGGGTCAAATAATATAACATCCTGTGAGGCATTGAGTGCCTCACCTCTTTGGTTCAAATTGCTGATGGTATCAAGCACCTGCCATAGTGTTGGAGAATTAGAATTATGACATCCTCATTAGAACTGATTCCTGAGAAAAGATGGTATCAAATGTGATTTCAAGGTAAATACTTTAACTATTTGAGGCTAGCGTTGCCTCTGATATATCACCAATAAGAACCTGCTTTGCCAGCTAAGAAAACAACTTTGTAAATTTGATTTACAATGATAGCATAATTCTAATCCAATGCAAGATGGTTGGGAGGAAAATCTGGGAGATGCCAGCGCAGATCCTTGAGTACTGTGGCATAATCTAAGGGCAAAACGTCAACTATCATTACATGAGGAACACAACTAGTAGTTAGCACGGGGCTAACTCTAGATATTCTGAAATAATTGTACCTTGAGATTGTCACCCCATGAAAAAGGTCATGATTAAAGCTTTGTGTAACTCTGGGGATTATAATTCCAGACTTGGACAAATTCTAGTTTTCTGAAAAAACTGAGTAAAGTCCTTGAAGATGACAAGGACTAAATTATTGTGTTTTCACATCTTATACTGATAGACAAAATCATAGAAATTCACGATTGTAGGACATTATCTGAAATTAAATTACATGAGGATTTGCTGGAAATATTAATGAACTAGTATATTGGAAGCAGCTTACTGGATTAAACAGATATCAGCAGAGGAATTACTCCGATTGTTTGAATATGGGGTGATAATTGTTTAGGACAATCAAGATCTAGTGTGCACAAAAAAATGTGATCCATAAGGTTGATACTGGAAAATTTCCACCAATTCAAATGTGACCAGTCTGATGATACCAAGCCGCTGAGGTAGTAGGTACAAAAAAATTGGTAAACTGATTGAGCATCAGATTCTCATGCCTTCCTCAAGTCTAAGGTCTAGTCCAATACTAAAAAGTAGAGAAAAGGTGTATCAAATTGAGTGGTGATTAATTATTACAATAAAAAAATCATCATGAAATATTCATATTCTTTGCCAAGGATAAATAATTCACTTGATCATTTAGGAAAAATTAGATTCTTTTCAGCCATGGATCTGATTTTGAATATTAGCAGGTAGACTTTCTAAAAATATCAGGAGAAGTGTGCAATCATCACCAAACAAGGGTTATTACCTGACTAGAATGCCACAAGGACTATCTAAAATGCCAGTTACTTTTAATGGGCGATTATTTCTATCTTTAGCGATTTTTAATTACTTGATTTTTTACTATATCTAAACAATATCAATAGTATTTGTTAAACATTAACAGATCACACTGAATAGTTGGAGGAAGAGTTCAACTTTTTGGTCTCAACAAATCGAAAAGAAGCCAAGAAAATAGCATAGTTCAAGAAAGAGCTTGAATAATTTGGGGTTTTTGATTGAATATGATAGATTCCAACCTCGATAGCAGAAAATAATGGCTATTAAATGGATGTCAACCATAAAGAGTGCTTGGGAGATACAAGTCAAAAAGGATGGTTAGTATTATTTCTGATTCGTCAAAGTTTTACATTTTTCTATATCTGTATTTCATTTAATGAAGGATCCAAAAAAAGATTATATTAGAATAAAGATGCCCAAGATCTGTTTGGTGAGTTATAAAAAACCTAATGTCCAGTCCAATTCTGAAGTATCCAGATTTTAAACAGGCTTTTATAATTCAATTGGATGCCTCATTAAAGTGATCAGGGCCAATTTAAGCCAAGTGGAGATGACTTGGATGAGCATCCATTGGCATATGTGGGTGGGACATTAGCTCTGGATGAAAGGAATTGCAACTTGCTGGAGCATGAATGCATCATGGTAATATATGCATGTAAACAAAAATTAAATGTATACTCATGGGACTCACTTCAAGGTTGTGAGAAACCACTCATTTCTACGATAATTGCATACTCTCAAAGAAACAGAGGAGCAATTGCTTAATGGGCTTGAAGGCACAAGTTTAAATTTTTTTTGTTCACAGGGATTGAGCAGCCATCAGAATGCTGATGGATTATCAAGATTAACTGCCGTTCATGTCCGTTTCATCAATCTGATGAACTATTTCAACTGATTATCAAAGAAAATATCAGGGGATGAACCCAGAAAATTCTGAAAGCGCTGATAAAGTTATATAGTGCATGGGAATGAAGAACTGGTAACTTTACAAATTTATTGATGGGATGAGATAAACATTTCCTAACTTATCTAAACGTTCAGAGTTTATATAATCAGTGCACGAGGTCATGAGACATGGTGGCCTTAAAAAAACGCTAGACCGTCTTTGCAATAATATTATTGATTCTTACTAATCTACAATGTCGAGAATATACAGAATCTTGTGTGGAATGTCAATTAAACAAGCCTCACAAGAATTTGATGGGATATTGGCTAGTGCACCCCTAGTTTTTATAGCACACAGCGTCAATTGACGTGATAGGGCCACTGAGTGTCAGTACTTGGCGAGAAAAGTATATAATAGTTGCAATAGACCATATGACCAGATGAATCAAAAATAAAGCCTTAATTTGGGTAGATGCAACAAGTACCGCGAAATTCATCCTGGACTAAGTAGTATACCAGCACAGATGTCCATTAGTGCTACTCAATGAAGAAAAGTCCAATATTACCTCCTATGTGATACAAGAATTAATAACCTAATGAGTATTAGCGGAGTAGTATCCATTCCTTACCAACCAGAAACAACAGGAATGATAGAAAGAGTCAGAAGTACTCTAGAAGCTTTAAAGAAAATAGTTAGTGAGTAAAACATCCGCTTAGGATGCTACTTAATCTCAGTAAACTTTTCATACAATATCAGTCATCATTGTAAGTCTAGGGGAGCAATCCCTGTGCTCAATTGTGAGTCATTCCCATCCCACACCAAAAAGGGGCCCAAGAAGGCGGCCATCCCCCCTCGTTACCCAGGGCGACTTAACCCATGTGGTGGATGAGAGCTGGGTTATGGTGTACCCCCTCAAGGTTGCCCCCTTTTCCCCTATCTGATAACATAAAAACTGCTCCAGCGGATTAGTGGGTGCAATGACGGTGGTGGTGAGAGAATGCTGGCTGAAGAGCAGTGTCAAGCACCTGTTTTTTTAGTACTAGATGGTTGTCAAGCACCTGTTATAAGTGACAATTTCAGGTTCTGCCAAAGATGAAAAAAATCTAAAACAATTGCGGGGTCCAATTCTAGAGAAAATTCTGGGTTCTGCCAAAGTGGCGAAAAATCTGGATAATTTGAGGGGTCTAACTTTTAGTGAAATCAGAGGCAATAAATCCCTTTGATACCTAATAGGACAGAGCACTTGTGGCCTAGACATGGGTGCAACCAGTCACCCACTGAATGAAGATTTACCAATTTACTAAGCGAAATTGTGGTGAGAGGAACAATTTAGTGGCGAAATTTGAGCAAGAGTCAGATAGCCAGCGGAAGGTTGATCCAGAATCAAGTTAGTTGTGAGATCTTGTTCCACTGAAAATTAGTTTGATCATGATATCTTCATTCATGCGTTGTTATTTATTCCTTAAGTTCCTTAGATTCAAGACAACTGTCCCTCACTGCTTTGGTTGTTGGTCAACTATCAAATTTTTGTTTAGAATAAACAAAACCCCTTTTCAGTTGAATTTTTCAGTTATAATCTTTTAGATGTGTTAGTCACTGCTTCTACCAAGAACTATGTTCACTGAGTTTTGCAATAACTGGGATTTAAAGGCTTATATCACAACGCTGCTGCCCCCTCTTATTGAATGGGGTTGTTGGAATCCTGGCCTGTTAGGGCTTGCCAGTGCTGTTTGCACAGAATATAGACAATCCAGCAGGAGCAGGAGTATCAAAACTTTCAGCTGCAGTTATAAAATTTATAAATTTTTAACATCAATTTTAAATTAAAAATAGGATCTTATAAACTTGAAACTATGTGGTTTATGATTATTTTATTAGGTTTCAGCTGCAGGGTAAAAAAAAAACCTTATTAATATGCCCCTGCTTAGTATTCTAGGTAAGCCAGAGCTAAAAATAAGAAGGGCGGCTGAATTCAGAATAAAAGAGGGGGCTCCCCAATTTTTCTAGATGACGATTTAGCCTATCGCCTCTCTGGAAATCTGTATTATATCAGTAAAGCTTAGAGATTATGTGTGAGTTTATATCCTAGAATGACATAGCCATGTGACAGCATTTTGATATAATTGCGCTAATCAGCCATTGGGAAAGGATCGGTTTTCTTAGAACTTACACCAAATTTGAGCTGGTTCTAGGGCGAGGTTCCAGAGGGTTGTCCTATTCTTCCGCAGGTTAGCCATAACCTACTTCTTACAAGAGGGCTATTTGGCTGAGGAGTTGGGTTAAAGTTATTACTTTAATTTAAGGGGTTTCTCTGATAGTCAACCAGATTTTTGGGCAATAGTAGTCTCATATACAAAAACGCTCTTCTCACAGTACCAGACATGTAATTGTCCAACATTACCCCTTCAAGAGTGGTAGGGGGAAAATATGGGCTCAGGAACCAGATATGGACCAAATTGACATAAAACACAAGCAAGGAATTTTTAAATGTTTATACCATCTCTCGCTACTTAAGTGACTACAAAAGGTCCTTCCCAGATAGCTTGATTATTTCACTTCTAGTAGTAATTCCATTGTAATAATACAGCACAAATCTGATACTTGGAAGGAAGGAAAGGGGGACGGATTTAATTAGCTGCTTAGCCCTCTTTACTGACAGTCTGCCAAGTTAGTCATAGCCTCTGATTGTGACTGGATGAGATGCTGAGCTAACATTTTCGTGGCTTGCTCAGGGTCAGACTTAGAAGAGAAAATATCTTTAGCTAACAAGGGTGGTACCCCAGGTTCTTGACCATATAGCACCCAGAAAGGAGACATTTTTAGGATCTGCTGGTAACTAATATGGTAGTATATGAAGACAATGGGTAAGTAAATATCCCAGTGAAGAGGGTCTAAATTGAAAAACTTTCATAGTATGGAGACCAGGGTACTATTAACTCTTCTTACGGTACCATTAGTAGAAGGGTTATAGGGGATGAAAAGAGCTGTTGTGCACACATTGAGGTAACTAGAATCTAAGCCACCCTAAGAGTGAGTTATTCCCATTGTTGCAGAAGAGGACTTGAGAACATCCATGGTGGGTGAAAGTGTTCTGATGAAGAAACGTGGCGGTAGTTTTGCAGTTTGGGCAGGAAGAGCCACAGCTTAAATCCATTTAGGAAATGATCAATACCTACCAAGATATATTGATTTCCCCAGTAGCTTGAGGTAGAGGGCTAACCACATCTAGACTTATTATGTGGAAAGGCTTTTGTAGGGTGGTAGGTTGGTATTGATATTTGTTTTTAAAGATGAACTGCTTTTTACAGGTTAGACAGCCATTCAGGACTCTAGTTATGGTATCCATGATGCCCTCCCAGAAGTAGCGTTCTTTAGACCACTCATAGGATTTTTTACTCTTCCATGCCCCAGGATAGTGTAAGACTCCAGGATCGCAGGTACTAGCTCTAACGGCCAAAGCTAGGGCAAACAGCTTAGAACTAATTTCTTGTATAACTTCCCGCTCTCCACTTTGGTGTTGCAGGAGTGCTGAGCTAGAATCTTCTTTATGGGTTTGTCCTCATCAGCCCATGCTTCAAGAGTCATCAGGAGGTCATGTAACCTCTCAGCTTCACTCTTGTTAAGTGAAGGACAGGCAGCTGCATCAACCCATCAATTTATGTAGCAAGTTTTTCCCGATGCTTAATTGTTATATCATAATGCTGGAGCTTCAGAGCCCAATGAGTCACCCATCAAGTGGGATCATTCATATTCTGCACCCACTTCAAGAAGGCTTAATTGGTAATAAATTTAAATGAAGACCCATATAAGAATGGAAGATAGTTTTAACAGCAAACAGGATGGCGAGGCACTCCTTCTCAGTGACACTGTGGTTCCGCTCAGCCTTCAAGAGCATCCTGTTGAAGTAGGACAAGGGATGATCGATCCTAGCTCATCCAAATGAGCCATGATCGCTCCAACAGCGTAATCAGAGGCGTCAGTGAACAACATGAAGGGCTTGCCATAATCAGGGTGGCAGGGGATCAGCCTATGTTGTAATAACTTCTTTGGGGTTTCAAACGCGGCCTTTTGTTCAGCACCCTAATAGAACAGGGTTTTCTTAGCAAGAGCAGATGAGAGGCTTAATAAGCTAGGCGAATTTGGGAATAAGTTGGTGGTAATAAACTACTATGCACAAGATTACCTTTATGTCACGATGGGTTTTGGTCATAGGCATCTTGGATATAGCTTCAACATTATCCTGTAGAGGTTGAATCCCCTCTTGAAAGATAGCGTGTCCAAGGAAATCCAGCTTCTTCTGGAAGAAAGTACATTTGGAGGTATTCAGATTGATGTCAGTTGCCCACAAGCCTTGAAACACTTCTTTTGGGTGCAAGAGGTGCTTGTTGAAAGTTTTAGGAGAAAAATGTAATGACATCGAGATAGACAATCACTAAGCTCATATTTAGATCCTGGAGAATGTGATCAATCGCCTGCACAAAAGTTTCAGGCGCATTGCATAACCCCTGAGGTAGCCTAGTGGGTTGGAACAGTCCCCCACTGCAGATAAGGGCACAATTCTTCTGGTCCTGTGGAGAAAGGAACATTTGCCATTAACTACTATTCAAATCCATAACATAATAGAACTTGGATCCAGAAAGTTAGGTCAGAGCGTCCTCAATATGGAAGATAGGATCACTATCCTCTTTTGAGATTGTTTAGTTTGCGGTATTCCATACCTACCCAATGACAATCATTTTTCTTCTGTATCAGTAGAAGAGGGATGACTAAGGGCTTTAGGAAAGCACCAGAAACCCAGCGTCCAGCAACAGTTTGAGCTCCGTATGCATATATAGCTCCTCAAGTTTTGATTTGTGGTATGGTTAGGATCAGATGGGACAAGCATCCCCAGCATCAATGGTATGAGTCCGACCCTTTATAATCCCATAGCTGGTATCATATGTAAAGAAAATGTCGCTAAAGGCCTCAAGTAGAGTTTAGACCTTGTCAATCTCAACGTGGGTTAGTTCATTAAAAATATTAACAGTAGGCAAAGTACATAACTTTTGGTCAGCGGGTAAATCCATATCTCCCATTGAACCAATACAAAAAAGTTTGCTTTATATAATGGGAATCAGAAGGCCTCTTTCAATACCATGATTCTTTTTCACGACCAAATCCTTATTAGTGAGATTCTCTAGCAGGAGATTGATAGTTCGTTGATAGGTTGGGTCTAATACGCCTGGCATCACTCTGGGCTCTAGAGGACAAACTCCATCAATGCTGGTTAAGTGCAAAAGGCAGTTGTAGTGATATGCAAGAAAATCTTAGTGTCAACCACCCTTTGTTCAACCGCTTTGATAAAAACCTCTTTGAAAGCATAGATAGAGATAACCTATGTAGCGTCTACTGATTCTGGCAGGTTCTTTGTATTTCGCCCCACCGTCGTGTAATGTAGGGATAAGGCGGAAGAAGGATACTCAACTTTGCAAGCATATTACTCTTTATTTAGGTCATGTTGGCCAAGATAAGGGGAGCTTCGTAGTTGAGCAGAGTAGATAGATTTGTTTCAGGTTGATGACCCGTTATACTCGAGTAAAAATTGAGTACCAATGAGCATATCATAGGTATTAATGGCTAAAGTCACCGCTGGGGCTAATAAGGGTTTTTATTGAATATGGTGTGTAAAGATGAGTAGGCTCAGATAGCGCAAGTGCTGGTTGGACCAGAAGTACCAAACACTTGGGTAACTTCAAGGTCAGAGACAAGACTAATTTTTTCTCTAAGTTTTTATGACACAACATTCACAGGGGATCCTATGTCAAGGATAAGCTTAACTCATACTTTTTGACAACAGCCTTTTTTTTTAGTACTAGATGGTTTGACAACAGCCTTCACTTTGGTTAAGGTTCAACCCAGAGTGGGGGGAGGAGCGAGGACCTCCTTTAGACGGAGAGTAGAAGTAAGGCTTATGCAGTTTCAGGGTATTTATCATAAATAAGCAACAGGATATGAACATACTGGGTGGATCAGATCAGCGTGGCATTGAGCTGGTCAGCGTCAATAATAATATCAAAAACTTACAAACCCTCAGCACTTGACGGAGATAGTTCTGTGGGGTACCCTAGTCTTAGCCACTATATCAGGAGTCAACTTGTCAGGTACCCCCACCTCACCTGGGGCTCCTAAAATGTAATAATTGACATCTTCACAACCCCCTTCAGACTTATCATCAAAGGGGTTATTAATGCGCATCAGGGAGTCCATTGGACGTGAGGTAAGTTCAGGGAGTCTTTACTGAAGGAGAAGTCTTGGGGCCGCTCATAGACCCTATTAACTTTTGGAGTTGACGCTGTAATTGTCAAGGCTCTGCATTTGGCCTTTGAAATAGCGGGTTTGGGCTGCCCCATGGAACAGGTTTCGGACTAGAGATGGACAAAGAATAAGGAAAATGAGATAGAGATTGCATCTTGGAGGACCGTGAATGTAACAGCTTATGGCATATTTCCTGGTGTTGAACATTGCTCCAAAATGAATTCAAGCAACCCCTTGGAGCCAAGGCCAGAGCCCTTTAAAACACTGATGACCTCTCAAAAGTCATTGACAAGAAATGGGTTCTGGCTTTGCCAGCCAGAGCTGAGAAAAATGGCTCATCTGAGGCGGAAATGCGGCAAAAAGTGATCTCAAAATCTGGAAAATCACACGCTACAAAGTTTCAGAAATTGGCCAATAATTGTAAACATTTGATTTCTTTGCAAGCCAGAAATTTTACAGCTCAAATTATGCTTTTGATAATTGCTTAGTAATCTTTGTAAACCTTCACTTTATGTTTTAGACCCAATATGAGGAAGGCTTTGCCTTTCTCATATAATCAGTTGAATTTAATAAAGTTTAAGGAGTTTTTTTGCAAGTTTACCCAAACTTTTCTGATTATTTTTACAAGGATATCTATGTTGGAAGTTTCACTATGGCAGGGTTCACAAGCACACTTTGGTTTAACTCCTCAGTTGGACGCAAACCTGCCTCCCACTCCAAGGCCTATTCCACCAACTCCGCTGCATCTTATTTTGCTGCGCTTCTCCTCAGTTCTTACGCCGCCTTTATAGATCTCAAGGACTCTTTCCACAGATGTTTTTTGCCAGTTTGTTTTGCGTTCTGACAACAAAATCTATATGGAACATAACCCAGATTTCCTGGGACTTTGCTTCCTCTTGTTGTGCGACTTGGCCTTGTTGTTTTACCTTTGACCTGACACTTTTACTACCATGACATTCTGCGCTCAAGTTTACCTTGCATTATTTGAGAAAAGTCTTGATTTCTTTGTGTTTTTCTTCACCAGTTGCGTGGCTAGAGTTAGACCAACCCTCTCAGAGTTGTCATTATTGAAGCGGATCACTGGGTTGGTATCTTTTATCCCTTCTAGCCTTAAATATCACCTTTTTAAAGGGTATGCTAATGTTGCTGCGCAGTTCCCCTCACTTAAGACGCTCATAAAGTGTTCATTACCTGCCACTGCTGCCTCACACACCACTGTTCACGCGATTCCAAAATTAAAAAGGGGTTTTCAACACGCTGTCCAGCCTTAGGGACCGCCAGAAGTCTCAAGTCAAGGACTTATCTGACGTCCTCTTTTTACAGCTAGTGCTCCATGTGATTTCAGAGAGAGCTCTAATGGGTTACTCTCCGCTAAGGATAATAATAAATCTCTCCTGGAATCTCTCTCAGCGTTGGAAACCTTTTTAAGCCCCACGAGTTTCCCCTTCCAACTTTAAGGACTATAACTCCTTAGTCCAATTGCTCAAGGAGGCTACACTACGTCTCAGTACTTGCACCATTTACAAGAGAGCATCAAGCTTAGAATCTCTTGAATAGCAGAAAATGTACCTCCCCCGCAAGTCCCTAGATAATACTGGTGATGCCCTTGGCACATGGGATAACCCCCCCCCTCCTTACCTAGGACGTTCTTTACCCTTTCGCCCCTATTGTACAACATCCTCTGTGCTTCCAAGCCTGTTTGTACCGCAGAAATTCTCATGTTAGAACCTTAAAACTTCAACTTGTGGGGCACCATCAGGTTTCAGATCCTGTGGTGACATATTCAGTTGAACACTGGCCGCTGTGGACACTTCCAACCTGACCATTAAATACCCCTTCCATAAACTCCCAGTACCGCTTGGAACCAGCAGTGAGCTCACGGGAAAGTGAGAGGGAAGCCTCCATCATAGGTGGAGGTCTCCTCACTACTGGCCCTGCCCCGCCGCGCTCCACATAGTACCCCTCGTTTTTGTCCTCAAAAGTAGATAGTATTAGTTATTCTAAAACATTTGATTTAGAGCAAGCACTTCAAACTAGCTATGGACCCTCTTTGCCGTTTTAGAACCTATGCCTCATGTACAACCTGTCGACCCAGTTGTCCTAGTAGGCAACTATTCTTATCACTCCAGAGTCACCTCTCGTGGCAGACCCCTATCCACAGATGTTTAGAGATACATGAAAGATGATTGAAAGGAGCTCTTCAAGGCGGACTCCTCAAAAGCTTGACTGTCCTGACTGGTGTAGTTTCATGTAATAAGGATCTCCCTTCTGCTGAACATAGAGCAATAAGCTATCCTACACCCTTTAAGTCCTGTGGGCAGCTCATTGGTAATGTAAAGTCATACTCTGTTGATTCTTTATATATACTCTCACTTATACTCCGCCCTCTTTGCTTTAAACCATCCTTTCCTCTCTTGAATCCAAGGAAAATAGACCCTTCTCTGCTTACTTCTTGTTCATAAATACCTTTTTCTCTGCGGGTAAAAATTATAAGCGCACACTTTGGTGGACACTAGCGCTACTGAAAACTTCATCCGTCAAGAGTTGGCGGATGCCCTTGACCTACCCCTGGGGTTGGTCAGTTTGTGAAGGGTAGTGAATATCAAACCATTATTAGTTATCATGTGTTAACACCAGTCTCCATCACATGCAGGCAATAGTTCTTTTGTGGAGAGCTTCTCCTCGCTTATTAACTCCTAAAACCCAGTTAATTTGAAGGTCAGCTGGTGTCTCCAGGTTTGACTTCTCCAAAGACCTCATGGACTCTACCATACACGCTAAATTCCATGAAGGAGTTACGGTTACCATCCCTTGCTTGGATGAGAGCGCAATGGCGATCCCTAAGAAGCGGGACTCCTCTCCCAAGATAGCTTAGCCTCTATTCAACCAACAGATACCCGACCTCAGAACTTATACACTGGAATGCATGCTCAGATATGGTGACCTATTTGATCCCGCCAAGGCCCGCCTACTCCATGAGCACACTAAAATTTCATTGAGTTTAAGTTAAACTGGACCTCGTCAAGATATCCTCTCCATTTTATTATTGCCCATGAGATATAATGCTGCCTTAGACGTTAGGGTTTACAAATGCTCTATAAGAATCAAATCCTTAAAATACTTGCTGGTGTTCTACCCCTCTTGTTTTTAGAAAAATCTGATGGCTCACTTCGTCCCTGTGTTGTATATTTCAATTTTTGAACAACGTGACAGTGCTTGACCCCCATCCTCACCCTCTTAGCAACATATTTACCACTACTTGGAGAAGGCTAGGGTTTTCAGCAAGCTAGACTGCCTTAACTCTTTTAGCCACATACGCATTAAAGAAGGCCAGGAGTAGTTGACCGCTTTTTGTACTTGGAAGGGCATCCACCAGTTTAAGGTCATGCCGTTTGATTTAAAGGAAGCCCGCCTGCTATCAGAGGCTCATTAATGTCGTCTTAGAAGAACTTATGGGAACCTGCACAATCACATACATGGACGACATACTGGTCTTCTCCCTGGATGCAGAATCCCACACCCGCCACCTTGTATCTGTCATGGAGAGACTTTCACAGGCGAACCTTACAATTAAGGCTAGTTTGTGAGTTCTTCCAGCCCAAGGTTGAGTTCTTAGAAAACATTATCAGCTCCCACAGCCAAATGATTGCACCAGATAAGGAAGCAGTCATCCGCAATTAGGCTACTCCCTCATTCCTTATGGAGTTGCACAGCTTCCTTGGGATGTGTAACTTCCTCAAGAAGTTCAATCCCATCTCTCAGAAGTCGCCTCCCCTCACTACACCTCCCCAGGGAAGAAGATTCTCAGTTGGTCCACAGAATGCAACTCCGCGTTCCATGCCAAAAAATTCATACTCTTGTCCATCTCGGTGTTAGTATATGCAGACCTCAGCCACCCTTTATTATTGCCACTGATGATTCCAACTTTGCGGTGGGAGCTGCTCTGTTACAGGATGGGGAGGATGGGGTGTAACTGCCTGTTGCTCACTTTTCTAAAAATGATGACCATGGTGCAGCTCAACTATGCGATATATGATAGGGAACTCCTTGCTGTTGTTGATGCGGTACAACACTGGATCCACCATTTTCATGGGTAAGTGGACTTTCATTGATTATACTGACCACAAAGCGTTGATGTACTACCGCGCCCTTTATAAGCTATTCCCTTACCAGTAACAGTGGTTGGACTTTATCAGTGTTTGATTTCCAATGCGACTTTATTAAGGGCACACAGAACCTGTTACCAGATGCCCTATCCTAGACCACTTCCTTCACCCCTGATTCAGCATAAGTGACGCCCAAAATACCCAGGTGCTAATTATGTCGGAACATGTAGAGGAGAGTCCACTGTCCAACCCCTTCTCTGCTTATAATGGAACCTTTGAAATAGGATACTGACACCCCAGCCCGCTGTAGGCTTTACAACCCCTGTGGCTGGCTACAATTAGATCAAAAATGCCTGCCATGGAAATGGCGAAACCCTGGACAAAGGCTGCAAGTTGCTAGATGGGATCATCCTCCATCAATGCAAGTTTTGGGAACTACCTGTATCCCAACGTGAGGAAGAGATCCGCGAAAATCACGACCTTTCAACTGCAGGCACCCTGGCAAGGACAAGACAATTGAGTTGGTCCGCAGTTCTTACAGTTGGATGGTACTACCACAGATATGGAAAAATCACAAAGTCCTGCTTGACGTGTAACTGATTAAAGCCTAGCCGCCTGAGGAGTACTTAGTTGCTTGTCCCCCTTCAAGCCGCTGAGGGCCCTTTAGATCAGTGTCCTTTGATTTAATTTGTGGAACTCACCTTGTCCCAGGGCTATGATGCAGTAATGGTTGAGTGGGCATTTTAACAATATGGCCCATTTCATCCCCTTCAATACCACTATTACCTCAGATAAGACAGCCCTCCTCATTGTAGACCACATTTTTGTCTACACGGCCTCCCCAGGGAGATTATAGTGATTGCGGCCTGCAATTCACTACCCAGTTCTGAGAGCCCTACTTTTCATCCTAGGCATCCTCCCCTGCCGCTCTACAGCCTTCCACTCACACTCAGATGGGCAGACGGAGAGTGTTGAATCAAGATTTGGAGCAATTCTTGCGTAATTATTCCAACGCTGAACAGAACAATTGGGCCTCTCAATTCCCGCTGGCGCAATTCTCCTATATTAATCCGACCCATATTTCTACAGGAACATCCTATTTTTCGCAATCTATGGTTATAACCCCAGCTTCACCCTAAGTTCGCGGATTATGTCCACCGTTATTGATGCCAATGAGTGCGCTAAGGAGCTCAGAGACAACAACAGGCAGTGAAGGACCATCTCGTTAATGCTGTGAGGATCTACAAATCATATGCTGACCACAAGCGCCAGAAGGACTGAATATAAGCCTGGCAACTTGGTCTTGGTCAACGCCAAGAACCTACACCTGAAGCAACCCTGCAGCAAGTTAGGTCCCAATGGTGTTGGACCCTTCCAGATCCTAAGGAAGGTTGGCTCATCAGCTTACCAGGTTGTCTTACCCCTTTTGATCAAAGAGTTCTTCACACTACATAAATGCCTCCTGACTTCCTTCGATGGTCCAATGCAACCTCATCCTGATCCTGTCAAAGTGGATGGTTAACCCCAAAACAAGCTCGATGCTATTATTTCCTATCGACTATCTGATGTTGCCTACAGTACTTAATGTCTTGGAAAGGTTATTATGAGACTGAGAATAGCTGGGTATCCAATAGAGACATGACCAATGCTCAGGACCTAACTTGCAATATCTACGCTAGATTCCCAGATGCTGCAGGTCCTGCCACCCAAGCATCCTTAGCTGCCATGAAGCTTCCTACCCCCCACATTGACTTTGCCTTGGCCATTGTCCCTCAGGTGACGTAGAACCCCATCCAAGAGCAGAAGGTGATGTCACAGCTAGTGACATATTTCCTGGAGTTGAACATCCCTTCAGTGCAGAGTCAAACAAGCCCTTGGAGCCAAGTCCAGAAACCCTAAAAGTCACTGATGACCTCTCTAAGGTCATTGACAAGAAATGTTTTCTGGCTTTTCCAGTCAGGGATTAGAAAATGTCTCATCTGAGGCGGAAAATCCAGCAAAAATTGATCTCAAAATTTGGAAAATCACATGCTATTAAGTTTCAGAATTTTGCCAAAATTATACTATTTTGTTTTATTGCAAGGCGGAAATTTTACAGCTCAAATCTGATTTTAGTAATTGCTTGATAATCTTTGCGAAACTTCCTTTAAATTTTAGACTAAACTAAGAAAGGCTTTGCTTTTCTCAGATACTCAGTTAAATTTAATAAGGTTTATCGATTTTTGTGCAGGGTTTCCCATATTTTTCTAAATTTTTTTTCTTAAGAACTACTATGTAGGAAGTTTAGTAATGGCTAGAGTCCTATTCACACTGGTTTAACTCCCCAGCTTAACGCTAAACCGCCTCCAACTCCGCGGCCTATTCTGCCAACTCTGCCACATCTTTTTTCTTCACGTTTTGTCTCAGTTCATACACATCTTTCTCAGCTCTCAGGCTTTTTGTCTCTGATGTTTGTTTCCAGTTTGATATTCTTTCTGACCACAAATCTATAGGGAAACATAGCCAAGTTCTCTTGGGACATTGCTTCCTCTTGTTGGGTCACTTGGCTTTATTGTTACACCTTTGTCCTGGTGCTTTACCTTCCGCAACCTCCTGCGATTCAGATTCCCTGAAAGTAATGATTTAATCGCTTGGTAAGGCCGCTCTGGAGAAAGAGGAGAACAAGTTAAAGGGAAGACTGTCTTAACAAGCTGACCTTTGGGAGCTGTAGATGGAGAAGAGCACTGACTCTTCACTGCCAGTGTCCTCTGGATATCCTCACGTGGTGGAGGAGCAGCTCTTAGCTGAATCTCAGCAGGATCTGGTATTCAGAGGGAGACAGCCATAGAAGAGGCTGAGGAGTATGAGTAGATTCTTGCCACAGACTCCTTCCGTAGGGTTAAATTCTTAAAGGTTAGTCACTGCTTACAAATCCTCCTTTGATATATCGTACATTTTGCAAAGAGCGCTTGACTTAAGAGATATGCAACGCCAAATATTGATGGGGCGCCAAATCAGCCAAGATAGAAGCAATAGCATCGTTTAGAGGAAGCATCTCACAAGCAAATGAGGATGGGCTGCGCTATAAAACTGCGCAACAAAAGAAGCTATTGATTCTCCTTTTTAGCAATTTAAGGCCAAAAGGTGGTTTTGCAAGATTTTAGTGGAGCTAAATTTATCAATGAGGGCGTGCTTAGCATCCGCCCAGGTGCGGAGGGTGACAATATTGGGAACCATAATCTCCTGAGCCACCCAACTCAAGCATGGAATTATATACTTAATCTTTTGATGGTCAGTTGTTCCGTCCATCACTGAAACATAAACAAAAGAAGGCAATGCTATCTCTCTGGATAAACTTGTGTCTAAAATGGATGTTATGAAGAACAAGAGTGGCACCTTGAGGGCCTTGAGAGGGGTGCTGCTTGAGTTTTTAAGTCGAGACAACGCACTAGCTAGCTGTTGTTCTAACGCAACTAACCTGTACTTGGATGTAGCGGGGAGGTTGTGAGGGTTAATTTCCCTGATATCCTCCATCTTCATGTAAAGTTTTTGTGGTCTACAAGGCCCTGTAGTGAGCACCTCTTGTTATAACATGTCCTGTTAGGGCTCGCTAATGCTGTTTACACAGGATATAGACAATTCAGCACGATCAGGAGTATCAAAAATCTCAGCTGCTGTTATAAAACGAGGGATTTTAATACCATTTTTGAATAAAAAAATAGGACCTTAAAGACTATGTAAATATGGGTTTTTGGTTTTTTATGAAGTCTCAACGGCGGTGTAAAAGGCTACACTTATAAATATGTACCTTTTTAGATTTTAGGTAAGTCAGAGCTACAAATAAGAAGGACAGCTGAATTCTGAATAGGCGAGGAGGCTCCCCAATTATTCTAGATGACGATTTAGCCTATCGCCTCTCTGGAAAGCCGTATTATATCAGTAGAACTTAGATTTTGTGTGTGAGTTTATATACTGAAATGACATAGCCATGTGGCAGCATTTAAATATTTTTGAACTAATCAGCATTTTGGAAAGGATCGGTTTTCTTAGGGACTTGCACCAAATTTGAGCTGGTTCTAGGGCGAGGTTCCAGAGGGGTTTTCCTAGTCTGACGCAGGTTTGGCATAAACTATTTCTTACAAGAGAGCTATTTGGCCGAAGAGTTGGGGTAGAATTACTACCTTGATTTAAGAAGTTCCATCAAGAGTCAACCGGGGTCTTTGGGCAATATTAGCCTCATTTACCCCCAAAAAACTCTTCTCACATTGCCGGACATGTAATTGTCTGACTGGGTTACTGAGCAAGTGGCCAGTTGTAGATACCCCTTCTTGCGGACGCCCTCTGGCATTGAGACATCCCATTATTGTTGGAGATCATCTATCCCACTGGGCGAGGTTTTCTACCTCGTATTTGCTCCACACCCAGTGATCCTCAGTGTATCCTGGCCATCCGTGGCTCCTGAAGACTTATATGTGGTGAAATCTGCTGCCACCCCTGTGGACACAGTCTGAAAGATAGTTAGGATGTTGGCTATGGTGATTGCTAGTCACCGCTCCCTAATTGCTTTTCTCCTCTGCCTGCTATCAAGTATATTGGATAGCAATGCCATGTCATTCTAGGTTGCCTCCTGGGTACTCATGCACCCTGGCTGGCAGGCCAGTCTCAGATTTGTTTGCCACTTCCATGACATAATTGACTGACCCTTATTGTCTGCCATTTCCGCCCTTCTGTTTGAAGTCTGCAATATAATGTTCTATGTTACCATATGATTTTCAGTCAGTGCTCAGCCTTGTGCTGTTCATATGGTTGGTTGGCGCATCTATTGAGTGCTCCCACACGATGCAGGAGTGCTCCTTACTGAATACTTTATTCTGAAGGCTTTATCCAAAGTAAAATTTAGCCCTTAGGGGTGGGCTCATCCATTTCATAGTGAAGATTGCAAATCAGGTTTAGACGCCCTCGCCAAGCTGTAAGTGCAATTCCCAATTAACACAACGTTGTCAGAAACTCTGAAGGATGATCAATGGAGCGTCGCTTTTTGGGATGCTGCAGAGAGTGACACTCACAATGGGTGTGTGGAACACACGCTCAGACATCCAGGATGGGGTTTTGACACCTCTGACTAATGTGTTGGTGGAGGTGGTGCAGGCTCCAGTAGCGCAAATAACTATTTTGATCCCATTTTTCCTGGGCGCTGAAGCGTCTGATTTGGCTTCATTTATATAACCTCTCCACAAACAGGTCTCTGGACTCCGGCTCTAATTGGATGTCACTTTGGCATTATCCATCCAGCATTGGATCTCTATCTGCCGACCATGCTTGGACCACACAGGTGGGTTTGGTGGAACAAATGTGCATGGCGGCAGTTCCTTAGAACTACACTCCATCAGGCGTCAAGTGGGGTGGGGGTTTGGGTAAACATTTTTTATTGGCAAAGTTTTGATATGAGGGTTGAATAGTTATGTGGCATGTCCATTGTCATTCACTCAGAGTCCCCAGAACAAACCAAGCACCTGGGTATGTGTTTTGGTGCATGAAGACGTTGCGGTGTCCCATTTCCAGTTGGTTCATTTGGCTTTGCCCTAGCGCCTGTGGGGAGGCAGCCCCTACAATCAACTGAGTGCCCTTCAACCCTCGGATTAACCTGTTGTTGGAAATCCAGTGCAATGAATTGTGGACGGTGATCCTAGGGGGAGGGTGACAATTACCTAATAAAATCAGTTTCCCTGACTGACACTATGATTATTACAACACATAATTAGTGCAATTGTGTATGGTCTCCATGAACAATATCTTGCATATATTTTTTACCAACGGAATTTAGTTGGGTGATCACAGGTTATCAGTTGAGGCCCTGGTAGACAAATGATCGGTGGGGAAATTTATAAAGTTTGAATATAGCTAGGGTCTTGACTTGGACTTGAAAGCAGGGGCATCTGTGCTGTGTGAGTCATCTGCTCCAATGGCGTCATATAAAATTTGGCGGCTTCTACCATTCTCTGTACACCAGTTCAGTTTATGTGATCGTTTTGCTGTGGTGACTAATCATCTCCTCCTTGTTATTCTAAGGTAAAGGTGGTGGAGGCAGTAGCAGGTAAGCATTTATCTAGAATTGAATATGTTTTCCTTTGTGAACACACAGTTATGGGGGAAATTCCCCTTTGATAAACTTACAACGGAACGTGGGATGAGTTCCAACATGTCACTCCTTTACCCTGTAAAACTCCTCTGGATTTTCCCCTGGCGATAGTGAAGTATCAAGATATACTTTGATTTAGAGAAACTTCTAGCCTTCCGCTGCACTCTAAATATGATTTGGATTTCTGTTTGACGGTGGCCATGATCAACATCAACTGTCCATTGTACCTCTACACGGCGCAGGAGGTCAAAGCGAGCAAAAGTTTGTTGGACGTTATTCACAAGAAGGGGTGAGTATATGAGAAGATGGCTTCAATTGCATTACCTATTGTTTTTGCTCAAAAGGATGACAGTATGTTGTGGCCCTGTGTTAAATATGGGCATTTGGATATTACCATTAACAATCCCTATTATCTTAACTTCGAACAGGTGATTAGCCAGGCAATTGCAAAATCACAGGTGTTTCTAAAGCTTGACCTTGTGAATGCATTTAATTAAATCCAAATGGCAGAAGGCCAAGATTGGCTTACAGCGATTTAGACCAGAAGGGGCATATTTAAGTTCTGCGTGATTCTCTTCCTCTTGAAAAACGCCCCAGACACATTCCAGTGTATGATCAATAATGTGCTAGGGGATCTCAGGTTCACATGCACGGTGGCATATATTGGCAATATCCTCGTTCATTTCCCCACTCCTGAGCAGCATGAGAAGGGCCTGGAGGCGGTGCTACCACGTTGCAAAAGGCAAAACTTAATGTAAAGCCAATTAAGTGTGAGTTATTCTAAGAAGAGGTTATCTTCTTTGATAATTTGGTCTTAAAATATAATTACTTTCTTTTTCCCTGAAAGCTTGAGTCAATTCTCAAGTGGACTACTCCTAAGACCCAGAAGCAGTTTTGGAGTTTCTTGGGATCATCATTTTCTTGTAAAAATTCTCTCCACACTCTCGCAGCTGGCCATGCCGCTGCACCCTGAGTGGGAAGACCATGCCGTTCCGCTGGTTAGAGTAGTGCCAGCAGGCGTTTAATGTCATCAAGAAGGTGTTTTTAGCGCCTTCATTATCAAACGCGCTGACCCCACCAGGCTGCCTAATGTCACATTTTATGACTCTATTCACTGCTGTGGGGACATTACTGTTTCAGGCGCATGATGGGTTGACACCTGTTTTCTTATTTTTCATGCAAGTTCACTTCATTGGAGCAGTCCTGGGCCATTCATGGCAAGGGCTGGCTGCTGAGGCGTGGTCTCTTACCAACTGGCGATTCCTTCTACAGGACGCCCACCATGAGGTGACTGTTCATAAGGGTCCCTAGGCTCTTATGCAGTTTCAGAATCTTTAGAAGGTGGTGCAACATCATGCCCAGAAGTATCATGACCTCTATAGCTTTAAATTTAAGTACAAGTTGATGGAAGGAGCGTTGAATGTTCTTCCTGATTTTTTTGAGTCGCACAACTGCATTAGGTCCGGTGGAGGCAGATGAGTAAGAGTTAACTACAGTAATTCCGCTGGCCCAGATCCTAGCTATAGCACTTACTGCAATTTTGGTGGCATATTGTACCCCGGATTCGCCTTTGGTTTTGAGGGGTTTAGCGGGCCAAATGGCTTGCTTAAAGTGGTTGATGCTTTTGGACCAGCTGGCACTTCCAATGCATAAGCAGTCTCACTACTCTTTGGTGGATGGGAAAATTCAATTTCAGTTGAAACTGTGGGTGCCAACCCATCTCCATGATGAAAATATTTGGGCAAACCATGACCCAACGTGGTGTGCCATATGAGATCAAAAAATGCCTGAATTTTGATTTTGCAGATGTATAACTGGCCAGGGAAACTCATGGATACTCTGACATGGATCACAATTTTCATGACATGCGCGCGGGCTAAGTCATATAGATCAGGTAACAATGGTCTCCTTTACTCCCTGTAGAAAGAGGAGGGCCCTTGGACTTAGTGTCCATTAATTTTCATTGTAAAACTGCCCAGCTCCAATGGATTTACCGCCGTTATGGTGGTCATGGACCATTTTACTAAATTTCCAATTTTCGTCCCCTGTTTCTATGCAATCACCTCAGAATAGATGGCCTAGCTTTTTTGAGGCATGTATTATAATGTTTGAGTTTCCAAAGGTAATTATAAGTGACCCTAGGTCACAGTTTATGGCACAATAAATGAAATGAACTTATGGCGATATTGAATATTAAGCTGTTACTCTCAACTGCATACCATTCTAGTCAGACAGTCAAATGGAGTGAATGAATCAGATTTGCAAGCAGTACCTTTGTTGTTATTCTGCGGCCATGCAGAACACCTGGGCGGATGGCCTACTCCTGAAGCAATTTGTTTATAATAATGGTACTCATCTATCTACTGGTTTCTCGCCATATAAGGCCAAGATGAGGTACAACTCCTCATTTTCAGTGGGGCCTTGTCTTTGGCTGGAGGTACCTGCTGTGGCGGATCACATGCAGCACATCCAGGGAGCCTAGTCTTTGGTTTTGGAGCACTTCAACAAAGCTATCTCGATTATAAGCGGTTTGCAGACCAAAAAACGTCTACCAGTTCATGAATTCATGGTGGGGTCACATGTCATGTTGGATACCCGTTACCTGTGGATGCAGGTGCCATCCCATAATTTTGCAAGTAAATGTTCTGGTCTCCATGTGGTGGAGGAAAATTTGGACAATAGTGCCTTCTGTTTGATGATCCTGACACACTGAAAGCAGCACCCCATTTTCCACATGCAGATGTTGTCCCCGTTTAAGGGGTTGATTCTGGCAGAACTGGATCATATCATGGTGGAAGGCTCGGAGGAGGCTTTGATCAACACAACTTTGGCTTCCCAGAGATCTCGCCGTTCAGTCCAGTATCTTGTGAGATGAAAGGGTTCTCAAAATATTAGAACAGTTGAGTCAGTGCCAATATTGCGCAAATTGTGGCGAGTTGGTGGAGGCCTTTCATGCTGTGCACCCTGATGCTCCCAGTCCACCCCATGAAGGTAGCCACAATTATAGGTGATCAAGCTCCTGAAGGCCCATAAAATGTTACGTTAACCCAAGTTCCCAGTGGCGGTGCTCCCCCTATTAAAAGATGGAAGGATAATGTAAGGATTTGGGAGCACTCCATGTGCCTTGATTGCAAGGCGTTCCCATATTGCACCATAAAGGGGGCCACAAAGGCGGCCATCCCACTCGTCACCCAGGGTGATTTAGCCCATGTAATGTATGAGAGGCGGGTGATGGCGTATCCCTTCAATGTTGCCCCCTTTTCACTTATCTGAACATGCAAGGACTTCTACAGAGGATTAAGTGTGTGTGCATGGAGGTGGTGGCAGTGAGAGGATGCTGGCTGAAGGGCAGTGGCGAGCACCTATCCTCAGTGACAATTTCAGGGTATTCTAAAGAGGTGAAAAATCTAAATCAATTGAGGGGTCCAACTCCAGCGACAATTTTGGGTTCCACTAAAGAGTCAAAAATCTGGATAAATTGATGGTTCTAACTCCAGCGAAATCAAAGTCAATAAAACTCTTAGATACCCAAAGGATTTGACCCTGTTTCCTGACATGGGTGCAACCAGTAACCCACTGAACGAAGAGTTTCCAATCCACCAAGCGAAATCATAGTGGGAGAAACAATTTACTTGTGAAATTTTGTAAGAATAGGAAGGTCAGCTGAAAGGTCAATTTGGTGCTAAGTTAGATGCAAAATCTCACTCTGCTGAAATTCAGAAGAGATTGAAATACTTTCATTCAAGCTTTCCATTTATTCCCTAAGCCCTAGAATTTTGAGTCAACTATTTCTCACTGATACGGTTGTCAGATGTTCTCAAATTTTTGTTTGAATTAAACAGAACCCCTTACCAGTTTAATATTTCAGTTATAGATTTTTTGTGTTTGTCACTGCCGCTACCCTAGAACTATGTTCCCAGGGTTGCACAATAAGTGGCCTAAGTGGCTATTATTATGACGCTTCTTCCCCTCTTATAGAATGAAGTTACCAATAAATTGTTTTATTGGGTATATCCCTGATTGTGAGCTCCCTCTAACGTCAAAATTTCTTGTTATTGTTAGAGATCATCTTTCTCTGCTGGGTGAGTTTAATGGACTCGTCACTTGCTCCGCAACCAGTGGTTCTCAATACATCCTGGGCCCTCTGTAACTACTGAAGAGTTATCTATGGTGGAA
The DNA here is from genome assembly GCA_022478985.1 of Massospora cicadina. NCBI lineage: Eukaryota > Fungi > Entomophthoromycota > Entomophthoromycetes > Entomophthorales > Entomophthoraceae > Massospora > Massospora cicadina. The sequence goes on along the minus strand of JAKSZP010000455.1, from coordinate 37,674 downwards.
TCTGCTTCCACCTGGAGGCCACAGTCTAGTTGCTATTGGGATGTTTCTACAGTTGTTGCTAGTTGCTAAATCCAGTTCGCTTATCTCCCCGCCTGCTATCATGTCATTTGGATGACAATGCCCCCTGCATTTTGGGTAGTTTTTTGGGTACTCAATCACCCTGACTGTCGGTCCAGTCTCATTTTTTTTGTCATTTATGTGACAAGCATATAGCAGCAGGAAAGCACCATTCAATCTTATATATGGACGAGAAGCTGCATTACTGACAAATTTATATTCTGGCATTAAAACCAACCTTGGGCTGTATCTCAAACAATATTCAACCCAAATAGCAAAATTATGATTAAATTGCAATCATAAGCATCTAATAAAACTTAAAAAAATCAGAGCAAAAGAACAAGATTATTGTAAACAACCAGGATAAGAATTAGTATGTGGGTGATGAGGTAGCATATTATGATACTCATGAATTTGGTAAAAAACCAAGTTGTATGCCCTAAAGCCCTTTTAAAATCATTCCAAGTCAGTGTATAAGCTTTTTTAGGGTTTATTGCAAAAGTTTGATTTTGGTTGATTTTCTTGATATTTACCATGGGTACGAAGATATTTGTATAGAAACAACTATCCAGTTGAGTTTCTTGATAGATAATATGAGTACAGTGGAAATTGTATGAAAAAACTATCCATTTGAGTTTCTTTTTAGATAATATGGGTATAGTGATGGTTTTATGAAGACAAATGTCCAGTTGATTTCTCAAAAATGATGTACTACTCATTTATAAAATCTTACATGAAGGCACTGACAACCTTTATTCTGATAACGCAAAATTATTATAAACAATAAAAACTATCCTAAAAATCTTTAAACAAGAGTACTGGAGAACTAACTGAACAAGAGCCTTTTCACATCCACTCTTACACAAGAGTTCTTGAACACAAAACAGATTACAAAGAGAAATCATCTCATCAAGTCTTCCATAAGAGCACAATAAAGATTATAACTTTCTGATTTATTATGTAATGTTTTCCATAGATCTTCTGTATTTATTAATACTTAAGGGGTTGATTTAATTTTGATGCCCAACTCTTCTTTTGGCACCCTTTTAGGCACAACATCTGACGCCAATATATTTTACCCTTTTTATTCATCTCAAATGATGAAAACTTCATCCATCTGGTCTGGATCTACCCTGATTAAATTATGACTGTAACGGATCAGGTGGTACCTGATATATACATTGCTATCGATCAGTTAGTACTAGATCTGAATAGGAAATTTATAAGAGGAAACCTGAATAAAAGGGAATCGGAGCAAGGGAAATTTGACAGTTTAAAGCTGAAACACATCCAAGTCAATATGACGTCAGACTTACAAGCAGTTCAGACAATGATTCCATGGGGATTGGAATCTTTTCCTGAGATGTGTGGGATGGTTCAGGAGAGCTTGGCATAGTGGAAAGCCTATTTTATATTTAAAAATGCACTATATATGAGGATATGCTGGGCTGAATAGCCAGTTGAATCTTCTACAATAACCCTAAAAATCAAATAAAAAGTTGGTTGTAAGTTGAAAAGAATATTACTCTTCTCGCTTTTCTTTCTCATAACAATCACTTTAGTTACTACAATTCGATTTGAACAGCAAATTTGGATAATCACACACAGGAAAGATGGGCGACTTTAATAACAAAAATAATACAACATGGGCGAGTGTTGCAGCAAGCGGTGCGCTTAATAGTGCAACTAAGGGCAAGAAACACACTGGAGGGGACCAGGAACCCAAGCCATAAAAAATCGCAAACTCAGACATCATCTGGGTTTATGGTATTTACTGTAAAGCACGCGCAATACATGTACATTCAATTCAACCAACCTTTGTCAAAGGTGGAACACGGGATCAGACTCTTCCTTGGGGATGAGTCACCGACCTGTGGGAGAAAACATGTGAGGCACAGCCCTCACTTTTCCCTCAAGTGGTGTATGTAGCCACCAACAACATGGGATGCAGCTGGATTGATATTGGTTTCAAAACAGCCGATGAAGCTGATGCTGCAGCAAAAATCTGCATGGAAATTACCCTCCCTGGGGGCAAAAAAATTGTGCGCATTGTGCGCACCAGATGGAACAAAGCAAAAACTTTGTTCATCTCCTTTGACTCACTCCCCACCAACCTTCCTCATAAGGTAATTGAGGAGCTCCGCAAAGGTCTTGTGGCCTATGAAGAAATCCAACAACTTTAATTACAGCAATTTCGCTTAATACCCAACCTGTGCATGGGCAAAGCTATCGCTGTAATCAACCCCTTCCCATAAGTGGAAGAGGATTTATCCAGAATTCCCCATGCAGCAGAATTTCACTTTGCGGATGGGGGCCAGTCAGCTGCATTCCAAGTTACACTTGAACGCGCACCACCCATTTGCAACCACTGTGGCTCACTGGACCACAAGGAACATGCATGCCCTGTAAAAGAGGGCTTAATGGAAAATGATTTGTGAAGAAGCTATGGACAAAGATAATAAAACTTTGCCAAAATGACTGATGGCCACCACCCATTCCGCTGGGGTGAAGATGGACTATAATCTATTGTGGACCCAGTTACAAGTAAACAGCGTAAAGCAGCACAAAAAGCCCACAAGAGAGCAGCGGCTGAAGCGGCGGCATATGCAGAATCCGCCATTAACCACATACAAATTCAGGAGGATATTTTGAATATTCACTGAACCAACCAATCAGAACAATATGCCCAGGTCGAAAATTTTCACAGTAACCAGACTGAGCCACAAAGCATCATCAGTCATGCACATACTGAGGAACAATGCAACCGCAATTTGGGTGAAAATGCGATGCACAATGCAACAAAGTTGAACCTCAAAAATATAAAATCCAATCAACAACCTGAATCAAATCAACATGAGACCTGTGCAGAAAAGTTGATGCAAATGCAAAAAACCACAATTACCTTGAATCATTAGGTCATATCAAGGGAACCAACAATGGCAGTGAAAGAGTTGGAGTACAGACGCGGAGCATGGCCAAAATGAGCTGCGGTGGGATAGGATCAGAGGGTCCTCCCAACCGCTCCTGAGGCGCCGCGGGCACCTCAGTGTCAATAGGGACATTATATATCGCGGGAGCCAGGGCTCATACATCCCAAGCCAAAAAGCTGGCACTCCTGCAAAACCTCTCTTGTAGATATCTTGGCCATCCAAGAAACCCACTGCCTACAAGGGAAGAAGAATCCTGGTCAACCAGGGTTGCACCATCACAATCAGTATGGACGTCTCACTGTGGGGTGATAGTCCAAAACAACAAAAAATTTAAAATTACAAATTCATCATCACACTTGCACGGTCAAGTCCTAATATCAAAAATCACATGCCAAGATGAAATAATTTCGTTACCATGTATCTACGCACCATGCACTGCAACCAAGAGAAAAAAAATTTTTTTGAAAAATTTCTACTTTCACCCTCCCACCAGATATCATCATGTTAGGCGATTTCAACTGCTGGGATAACCCCAATACAGATCGATGGCCTAATCCCAGGGGATACCCACCTGGACACATTGAATATCGCACAATGAAGGCATCTCTTGGCTTACAGGATGCTCTTCCCCCCAATTCACCAATCCTTCCCCACATGACAAGACCCAACATATGTAAGGGACTGCTCATATTGATGAGTTGTATTGACCACATCCTCATCCCACAATCCCACCACTCAAGAATCTCCAAATTTACAACAAAAAAGATTAATTTTTCTGATCACTGATTAGTTATGGTGCAGTTAGCACCAACCCAATCCCACACACAGGTGTCGCCTTGGACAAAGTTTCACCCAGAAAATATAAAATTGCCCAAGATATCTGACTGGGTTGAAAACAAGGCAACAAACCCAGATTTACAACCCCATTCACTTCGGATCCCATTGGAACATGGGAAATTTTCAAAAAAAGATTTAATCAACAAAACCCAACATATTGCATCACGCAAGTACACTGCGGACACAGCCACAATCAAGCATACCTTGGCAGAACTAGACCACCTGGAAATAAATACTCCGAGATCTGGCTATAGCCCTAATTGGGGACGCAAATGGCAGAAATTTCAGCCCAACTTAATAAAATCATCTTCAAACACCAACACAGAATCAAAGTATCAAACAAAGGTAAGTTCATAATGGAAGGAAAAACCTGTTTGACATACTTTTTCTGCCAATTCCACTCCCATGGAAACCAGCCCGCGTACACAAAGGTTCACAAGACCAACAGCACTGTGGCAACTGACCCTGAGGAGGTCAAGGCGGAAGTACACTGCTATTACACCAAATTATATTGCAATATACCAAAAGATCCACAAAAAAAGAATTTTTTTAACCTGCCAAGATACAAAGTACACCACCAAATTACAATATACTATCCCTTAATACACGGGAGGAGCTTTGGGAAACAATCCGCGGTGCACCACGTAGGAAATGCCCAAGGCCTGATGGGATACCCTACGAATTTTACAAAAAGTATTTTCAACAAATCGCCCCCTCCTATTGGCGTCAATGAACCAGAGTTTGTTGAAATCACGCCTACTACCAGGAGGCCATGAATACTACGTTATAACCTTGTATAAAAGGGTGACAAGTTGGACCTGGCCAACTGGCGCCCAATTGCACTCTCCAACATACACAAAAATTCTAACAAAAATTCTAGCAGCTAGATTAGGCGCAATTGCATCTGACGTCCTATTACCCAACCAGTTTGGGTTTATACCAGGGCGTTCAATCTGGAACAACATACACCCTGTTGCAAACATTTGTCAATCCAAAGCAGCTGGTGCCCTGGTATTCTTGGATCAGGAAAAGGCGTATGACCGTGTTAGCTGGCCAAACCTAAAAAATGTCTACATGCCTTCAAACTCCCACCAAGATTCATAAAATGGGCGATGCTCCTAACAGAATCTGCAACCATGGCTGTATGCGGCCCTGGATTTCTAACAAACAATATCAAACCACACAGAGGGCTCAAACAAGGGGATCCCCTCAGCCCACTGCTATACAATTTCAGCTTTGACCCACTCCTCCGAGTAATTGACTCACATCTCATGGAGATAACCGCACAAGAACAACCAACAGTCAATATACTGGCCTTTGCAGATGACTGCATAGCAGGTATAGCAAACAATGAAGATTCCCGACAGCTGGAACACACTCTAGAGGAATACTCCAAGGTGAGCAATGCATCGCTCAACAAAAGGAAGACAGAAATCATCCTCTTAGGCAAATACACAAACAATTGGGCCACAACATCAGAACCTCACACCAACACTTGAAGAAAAAGCCCCAATTATTTTATCCTTTGCAACACCTCCCACCACCACTCCTGTCTGACACCTTGGAATCTGGCTAGAATCAGGGGGATATGCTAATGAGACAATGGAAAGTAACCTGTTACAACGGGTATCCAAACGCGTAGCCTCCTTCAAGGGGAGAACCCCAGGACTAACAGGACGAGTTACAGTTGCTAACTCGCTCATCCTCCCAATACTGTGGTACCAGGCCCATGCAATAGCCTTCTCACCTACCTTTATAACCTCAATTCGCGCGCTTATCCAGGGCTGGCTGTGGCCTGGCTCTCACCCTCCTATACGGATGGAAAAACTATTTGGTCCATGCTCAAGCGGAGGCATGGGACTAATAGATTTTAAGAGCCATGCCAATTACATCCTAGGTACCTGGATAAAGAAAATCCTTGCTCCAGACCTCCCACAACAACATTGGTCCTGAGCAGCAAGGACTAACTTTGCACAGGCGCTCAATCTAACCAACCCACATAGTCCACCCAGACTACTTTCATACCTTGCCAAGCACCATACTGCAATGGGTCCGCATCAAACCTCCCCTCATTTCAAACATATCCTCCAAACTATCCACCATATGGGATGGACCATAAAGAACATGGGTACTATACAGGGAAGGGGACGACCCAGCCCCCAATTCAAATTAAGAAACCCAGAAAACCACCCCCAGAGGGATATTCTCGCAACAACCCCAAGCATAGCTAGGATAGAATACCTAGATATGCTGGACATTTCCTATGATTTAACCACACATAAAGCAATATGGAAAATGACACACCACCCACTCCTACAGCCAAGGATAAGAGCAAACGCCTGGCGCTGTCTGAGAAGGACCTATAGGATGGCGGACTGCTCTAACTCCCTCCACAAAACATGTGCAGTATGTGGAGGGGAGGTATCCATACATCACCGCCTAGAAACATGCCCCTCAACCAAAGCTATATGGCAGGAAGTCGCACGCCTGCTCAAGATTCAAAACGAACAGGAATTCTCGATATCAAAAAGTACTTTCGCGCTCCAGATTGAGTCACCAATCCCATATACCCTCCGCTCCCTAATAATACCCATTGCAATGTGGACAATACACAGAATTGCATTAGATGCGTTCAAGGGCACGGTCCCAACCATTCATGGGATTATTAACAGATTCCATGTCCACTTACTAGAGTACTTCCAAGCCTGGCTCTATGGATATATGAGACCAAGACAAAAGCGCTCATAGAATCATGGTTCCCACTCTGGTTCCTCCACACAGACCCTTTCCTTCACACCTGCTCCATAGCAGGGGAAACCCCTCGGAGTAGTGCACCAACCCCCATACCTGGCAGTCCCGCTGGCAACAGGGGTAACTTGAGTACCCTGGGGTGCCCAAATTTTATATTTCTTAGTTATTCTCTTAGTTTCACATATATTTGGTAATGTCTGTCCCCTGGTCAGCTTACCTCGGTTGAATAAAAAGTTGAAAAGAATATTTTATTTAAAATATAATAGTCAGATCAGAAGATATGAGCTTCAATAGTGGGCATGGTGTGGCATTAGCGTGTTACTTGATATCTTCCTACAGCGTGTGGACAGGGATCCAAGGACATGTGGCAATGGCGAAACTTGGCGGATGGGTTTTGGGATTGGCTCTAGCGGGCTGATCTCTAGTAGAGTCAGTTATGTGGCTCTTACTTTCCCAATTTCCTTATGGGATATTGGTGCGAACTCATTCATTACAATGACCCTCTATATGTCAGATTCAGAAATAGCGTGTCCCAATGCCAATATCCAACCCCAGAAGTTTATCCTTTCTGGGCTAGCACTCTGCTTAATTAGTGGGACCATTTACCCATTAATAGTATGTCATATCACTCAAGCTAGCCTTCAAGTTACTTCCATGGAAAGCGTTGTCAACGCTTCAGTAGTTCCAAAAACAGCCTCATTAATTGGTGATAAATCCCAATTGATCCACATAAAGAAAGTCAATTGTTGAAAAAATCAACAATTGAAATTCCTATAAACAATGTTAGGATCATCCCCACTAAAGATTAATAAACAACCAGCTTGGAATTGAATCCAGAATCAGAATAACCTAATATTCATGGATTAACAAATCTATACTATAGGTATTTAAAACCTATAACTCCAAAATCCCTAAGGTTGATTATTAAAAAAAGTGAATAAAAGTGAGACAAGATAAATTGGTCATATTATCCACCACAGCTGGATAATGAGGGCATTCATAAATCCCAACACAATGATAGATTCCTATATAATCAAAATCATTGTGAAGGTAATATCATAAAAAGTTAGTCCATAGTAAATACTTATGTAATAGATTTTCAAGATAGTAGAAGATAATGTAATAATATAAAAACATCAAAAGAATATTAAAAGATAAAAATATGTAAAATTTTTATCCCCTTGAAAAATAAGTAAATGTGAAAAATTTATACAAAAACTCGGTTTTATTCTTCTGTAATATTATTTATTGGGCCATATTCCCATTTCTGATGTCTCAGGGGGAGGGGGATGCACTACTACAAAGGTGGAGATAGCAACAACGGGCAACTAGGTGTGGAAGTTTAATGGACTAGTTTTTGTTGTAAAAGGACATTATCATTGGTATGAGTCAAAAAGAATGAGATATTGAATATCAACACTTATCAATTTATGAGATCCTTAACCTGGGGGAAAACATGCGCGCAGAAAATTAAACAGCAAGTATGACTGAGTAGTTCTGGTATGGCGTGTAGCGGTGAGAACCGTGCTGATGGGAGAAAGCAGTGAAAATGATAAGGAGAAAAGTATGATGACCACTTTGATGTGAATAGCCATGAGTTGAAGCACCAAGCAAGGTGAAAAATCTAGCTTTGCTGAAGCAGGAGAATTCTATTGGTCTGAAAAAAATCTGATGACCATATATTGATTTTAACCATGCTGACTAACTCATGGCACAGAAAAAATTAGCATCTACCTACCAAACAATATCTTAACTGGATAATCTGGTCAAGCTGGTGATGTGTTTAGATTTTGGAATGCCAATTTTATCCAGATGTGATAGATCATATAAACGTTCTATCTTATCCCGCAAAAGTTTACTTTCTAATAAGCAACCTTAAGGGATCAGGGGTAGTTGTTACTAATATTTATTGATGGGAATGTTCTCCTATGTGAGATTAGTTTAGTCAATTTTGGTATTCAATACTAAGCCTTCAATCAATAGCTCTCCAGGGATGGGCTATCAATGCATAGTGTTAGTGAAGAAACCTATTATCAATTTGGTACTCAAAATCTTGCTCTTGATTAGCTCACTTTTAGTCAAATCATAGTTTGAAATTTAGTAAACACAGCTCCACTCGTTGTCACCCAAGTCAAGTTACCTATGTCAATATAATCGATGCTCACTGCCCCACGTGGGGCAATGGTGTGCCACCTCAAAATAATTTTCTGCCATTACCAAAACGTGCTCAGTCTGGCTCAGCTAGCCCTCCAAATTCTTCAGGACGCTATGTCCTACCTATAGACTTAGCTTTACATCTCGCCTGAACCCAGGTGGTGCCACTTTTTCCCCTTGTGCTTCCCTGGAGAAAAATGATTTTTGGGCTTCAGGTTGAATATGGTAAGTTGTTCCCCTATTCAGATAAAGCTATCATCAAATTATCCCAGGCTGTTATGCAGCCTGCAAAATTCATTGACTTCCGCCCCTTCAAACAGATTTTGATCTCAGCTTCTCAAGTGAAGCTGATGCTGCAGTAGCAGCTACCATCCACCTGGTGCTCCAGGGCACCCCCCTCCCAACTACTTAAACCTAGTTGTTTACTAATACCACTCTTGTGGTTCATTTTGCAGGCCTCCCTACCCACCTATCACCCAGAATTTTAATGTATGAAATTATCCCTGGATTATTAGAATATGGTTCTGATCTCATAATAAAATTTGTGGTTCCTGATGGAGCCACTCGCTTCCCAGGCCCCCGCACCTATGTGACTATTTGTCCAGTATCAACAAAAATAGCCCTCTCAATCCCCCTTGCACCAAAGTCCCCTCTGCCCCTGACCATCCTTTTTAGGCTCGAGTGGATGGAGGGCGCACCATTTTCCCTACCTGTTTTGAACTGAACCATTTGAAATGGTGCTGCCCATCCATCTCACGAGCTGTGGCATCCATGCCCAACTCTTTTTCATGATGACCCCATAGCCTTTCCAACAACATTTTTCAAATGGGGCACTATCTTCCCCCCTTCCCCCAAAGTGTTATCCACAGCAACCAGTGAATCAACAAACCAAATTTTACCTCAACGAACCAATCCTTCTGAACCCACCAATCAGGAGCCAGAATGTACTAAAGTAAGTTCTAAATCATCCTCCCAGCCAAACGCAACAGATAATTCATATGCAAACAACCCAATAAAACTCAACCAAAATCCATGGTATTATTTGGTTGAGGTTGATGATTTGGGCGAGCTTATTCCTGAAGCTGATTAGGCGTGGCTCCCTCCATGCAAAATGTACCTCAATACTGATTAATCGGCCCAATTCTTAAAGCACCATTATGCGCCTCGCCCTGATGCCACCCCATTCAAAAGTGACCACCAACTAGCTGAAGAGCCATTTGCCTTCCTCAAATGTTGCCCAAACTGTAAAGCTGTTGCAAAATCATTTGCAGTACTGGCAATGAGCCTACCACCTCCTATACTACCTAGTATCATGCTTCCAAAAAAGAAAAAAGACCATCTCATACTTCATGTGGCAAATTAGAAGTTCAAAAAGTTGCAGTAGTTGCAAAGTTCGGCCAAAGACATGAATTACCCGCAACAACCTTGCAACCCTACCTAAACTACGCCTTGAGGCGGAAAAAGGACTTGCAAAATATTTTCATCCTCCTCATTGCACACATTGAGTTGCAAGCACCCCTAAGTTATCTTGAACCCCATTTCCATGATGGGCCCACACCATTGCTATCAGCTTCGTTCTGCTACTTTTCCACAACAGATGAGAAAGAAGAGCCTCCTAATCCACCATCACCCACCGCCATTGATGTATAGCGTTTCCGCTTCTGACTTGGTTGGTGTGTTTTGTTTGAATTTTATATTGGTTTAAGTGGATCCGTCCGCCCTGTTTTGACCATTTTATTTTAATTTTAAGTTTTAGCTCGTTTGAGCATTGGTAAAGTCCATCCCCTGGTCAGCTTGCCTTGGTTAAAAAAATTAGTTATTAATACTTAAACTTTTTTAAGTGTATTGATCAGGATTTGACACTTATCAATAAGAGTATTTTTGATGTTAATATAGTATTAACAACGCTTTTAAAGGCAGTAACTTGAAAATCAGCCTGAGTGAAGTAGCCTGATGTAGATGGGTAAATTGCTTTGTTACTTAATCATGCTGCTAGCTTGAAAAAGTTTTTGCTGGGGTTGGTAAAAGCGGTAGGACACGTTATTTATAATCCAACTCATGGATGGTCATAGTCTAGTTGGTGGTGGACACCAACTAGGTGGGTGAAGTGTTCATTATTTTATATTTTTTAAGATTATTTTAATTGGTGATGGATGCCTTTCCCATTGGTGTGCCAATTAAAGCGTTTAGCACCAATTTCCAATTTAAACCCATTGTTTTATTAAAAAACATACAATTTCAAAAGCCAATTAAGATTACATTTTATATATTTTTACGATTTATACATTGTTCTCTTTTGGAAGAGTTAAAGGGATAATTTCCCTTATCTATTTTTGCTATTAAGTTTTCTTGTGTAATAGTTAAAGAGATAAGCTCTATCCTCTAAATTATTCTCAAGTTACCAGAAGTGAAGCTGTCAGTACCTTCCTTTAGGAACATACCTAAGTGGGAAAAATACCATTGGTTATGAAGAAGCTCAACTGAACAGTTGTCTTCATACAACTATTACTGCACCCCTATTTTTAGTAATTAATTAAGTACACAAACCTGCGCGTAAAATATAAGTTACATTAGGTAAGAATTTTTGGTCATAACGGAGCATAGCAATGTTATAAATCTTTAGTGGATGAATAAAAGACTTTTAGAAATAAGTATGGGTAATTGTGAGAATCCTTCATCTAAAAGTACTATAAAGCAACCACAACTAACCATTGTCTGCCTTCCAGGAGCAGTAAAGACTTATAAGCTATTTACAGTTTATGTATCTGGCTAGGACTGAGTCATGCTGTAAAAAACTTTAAAATAATACCTAATATGTTCTTAAAATATAGTAAATAGAGCTTTATTACATGGGAAATTTCATCCATTTTTTTATAAAACTAGTATGATCATGTTCTTCTGTGAGTGTAGAATATATTACTCCCTTTTAAATTCTCACATAAAAGAAGTAAATATGGTAGTTGTTGACCATTTACCAGTTTATATGGAGTTTTAGTTTTATTTAGAAATTACATCCAATAAAGAAGTTTAGGTATTTTGTGGGTAAAATCTTTGCCATCATGGTTTACCAAAGGAAATTATATATAGATTTAAGTTACATGTTAATCGCGTTTTATGGAAGGAATTTATAGCAAATTTTAAGATCAATAATTGAATGTCTTCAGCTTACCGCAATAATACCTAAAATTGAGCGGGTTAATCATATATTTGAACACTATCTATGATGTTATGTGCCAGGGGGACAAAATAGTTAGTAAAATGGCTAGAAAATTCGAAATTACTTATAGGAATTGCATACATTCCTTAACATTAATAAAAGCATAGATTCTAACCACCAGCATCCAGATTTTTAGGTGGTGGGAAGCTTATATGTTATCCAGCTGTAGATAAAATTTTAAATCTAAGCGCTTGGGTGATTTTAAAAACCCTTAGTTACCAAATAACCAAAGCAATATCATATTAAAAGAAAATCTTGATTCTTGACGTTTAAAAGCTCTTAAACATCAAAAAAGTGACAGGCATGTTGTAGATTAAAAAATATAGTATTAAAGAAGTTAAAAGGTAGGACAGTAGCTTTTGGTCCATATAGAAGTGTGAAAGCTATTAACAAGGTAGCTTACCAATTGGAATCTCCTCCAGGTCAAAAAACTCATACAGTTATTCATGTAGCACACTCTTAGAAATTTTTAACCCATGTTTTATAAAAATATCAACTTTAATAGCTCAAAGTCACCAAATTTGAAGTTGAGTAAATGCTTGCTAATATATTTATAAGATGTATCTGATCATTTTTTAAAAAAATAGGTATTACCCACTTGAGAAAAAACATGGAAAACTGCAAAGATTTGCGCTCCTTTCCCTGACATGATTAAGGATTTATTCACATCTAGGAGGTGATGTAATAGTGTATTGTTAATTGACTGACTCATTGCTTTCATTTTTTTGTTTTATCCACGTAAATCTATCAAACCTGACATTCATAAAGGAATCCAAATTTTTAGGTAAGCCAAAATTTTTCAATAATGAAAAAAAACTTCATACCAGAGGTTTTTAGTTACAAAAAGTGAGATCAAGTCCAAAACTCTCAAATTCAGAAGTGAACCCAATCAACATAGACTAAGATCACATGATAATATGAAGATATTAAAGTTTTGATGAGGTTATATTCAACTACAAAAAGTTAAGTTCTATCTTAATTTTAAAAAACATAAGAGCTTAAAATCTTATAAAATCAGCATAATGGTTATTATAAGCTGAGATTCCATTGTAACTATTTGTTTTTGCTCTCAAAAAATATAAAAAATAAAGCATTCCATAATAGTATAGTTTAATTTGCTTGATATGTAATCATGATATTATTAGACAATGAATAAACATAGTGAGTAGAGCCTAGCTTTAAATTTGTTAAGCCTTAAGTGAAAGCTGGTTATCACTTAGTTTTTAGTAGTTTCTAAATTATTTTATGAAACTTTTTTTAGAAAATTATTAATAATTTATATTTCAAAAGAATTAGCTTTGTAGTGTATTGTATTTGTGGTCAGCCACCTAGCTACCACTAGCAAAAATAGTTTTAGCTGTTTGGCACTAATCCATACAATACAATGACCTAATTTGATTTGGTCTATACTAGCTCATCTTCTAGTGCTTGCTCATAGCTCCCTGGATACAAACATTTAATCAGCATAGATGATCGGGGCTGATATTGTTATAAGGGTATAACATTTAGACCTCCTTAAGGCCCAATGTTTATATTTACATACAAACCTAGCCAAAAGAGAGTCATTCAAATTAATTACCAATAATGTAAGTGTAGAAGCCATGATAGGTTCTGTGATGTCAGGTTGAAGCATTCTGGCTGAAGAACAAAAAGTTCTTTTTTCTTAATAAAACCTTTATCTTTCAGGTGATAAAAGCTTAGATGTTTTCATAAAATGAGGACTCATATGGGCCAAACATTAAATTGAAGTGTGGCGGGGTGGCAATAATCTAACCTGCTATTAGTCATATGTGCATGATAAAAAGCATTTAAAGCTCCATCGACGCTTTACATCAGGTCAAGGTGTATGGAGGACATTTAAACCCCAGTCTGTCTTCTTATCATCTGTGGCGGCCTCATGAGTTGGTCTTAAAGGATTATTGGGTACCAGGAATTGTTCTGGGGCTCTCAGGTAGACATTAGCTGCTTTTTCTATTTTTTATTCTTGAAGAACTTTAAATAACTTATAGGTAAGTAAATAAGTTTTATTTTTATAGGGCAAAGTTGGCGTAAAATTTCTAAAATGGAAATAATAGATTGTCCAAAATTTAAAAAAATGGAAAGTTAGAACTATTAAATTAACTAGGCGTGGAAGCCTTATTAATACCAGCATCATTTAGTAAGTTCAAGAGCCCAGAAAAATCCAAAGTTTAAAATTCAACTTTTCTTTTTCTGAAATCCATAATATAAAGCTTATTGTAAGTACCAGGGAATGTCCTCTGGGTGTTGACCGGGCCATTTTCCCATTTTCAAGTAAGGAGGCACCAAAGAGGATGGCTTTACCCCTCATTACTCAGGGCGATCTCACTCACATAGTAGATGAGTGCTGGGTAACAGCTCTCCCACTTTGGATCCCGTTTCCAGTACCCACACTAACCTTAGCAGAGCTGTTATAAGGAATCAGTGAGATCTGCACTGAGATCACCAAAATAAAATTGATTGTAACCAATTTGTTTGGCAATCTGCCCAATGCTCAGATTTTAAATGGTCAAAAAAGTATGAAGACTGATCTATCAGATGGAATGCCCGACAGTTGCAATTTGATTAACATGACAATCAGAAAAATCTCTCCCCTTCCAAATCTGGTAGGCATCATCCTCAATGGGCAGCTTCCTGTTGACAAATCAGGCGTTGCACCCAATGCAATGCAAATCGACCAAATGAACAGCCCAGTGACCAAGCACAGGCAGGTTGGGCGTCCCAAACCCGTTCCCAACCAAAAGGGCCCACTCCTATATGGGGTGGCCTTGGGGGATTCCCGCCGCTCATTGGGCTAAATGCTGTCATGCCAACTATCAGAAATGTAGTTAAGCTTTGGTTCAGGCATTTGAGGTTGAACTGACAGTGACTCAGCCCACCACCAAATTTTGCAATGACAGTTCCCAAGGAACTAACCCGCCCATTCCCAAATAATTCGCTGGTTAGGTCAAATTTGAGGGACCCAATCCATGCTTTGTTTTCCCCCAAATCAACTACTATTAAATCAGTCACATCACACTGAGCAAAAGTTGTTGGTTAATTTTTCTCCTGAATTTCCATTAAAATTCTTTTTAAAAATTAGTTTTTACAAGTTAAAAATTAATTCGCTTTATCCGCCAACATTCTTGTACCCCTTGGGGTTAACAGCCATGTGCATCTGGTAATTTATTTTTGCCTATATGAAATTCTAAAAACCAGCAAAATTTGGTGGGAGTCCTTTCTGGTTTCATATTTGTCATATCAGCAGCAGTGCCTCAGGCATTCTGTTTTGCTGTTTGGATGCTCTGGCATTTGGGCTGGCAGGCCAGTCTAATTCTTACTTGCTGTCCGTCTGACATAATTGACCAACCAATTTCTTAGCCATTTCTGCCTTTCTCACGTGTATAGGCGCAGAAATGGTCCCTTCTTTCCAACTGAGCCAGGTTGTAAAGAAGATTATCTCTAACCACATCAGACCAGCCACACTCAAGCCTCCAAAACCATACCCCATAGTTGCTGTGGCGGAATGCCCATTGGTTTCCCTGGATCCCACCACCATCTCTTAGATATCGCTGGATTCATCCACAACTACTAAAAATGTGAACTACACTTACTCTTTAGTTCCCATGAAGATTAGCATTGGTTCCCATCATGTCTCTTTTGAGGCCCTGGTGGATACCGGAGCTGCAGGAAATGTTATGAGTGTTGAATTGGTGCAACAATTAAAGCTGGAAATGGATGCAGGCTCCTCAGTGATGGTGCCTCATCTGCTTATCAACCCTCGTACGTTGTTCGCTGACCAGTACCTTTTTCAATCCACCAGTTTAGCTTCTGTGATCACTTTTTGGCTATGCCAGACTTGGTGTTTCCGGGGAATTAGGGGTGGGGTGGTGGCGTCAACAACATGTGAAGATTCATTTAGAGTCTAATATGCTGTCATTCACCAATGATCATTTGGAGGGGAATTCCCTTTGATTGACACCCTCAACAAGATACAAGGAACCAGCTCTATCACTACCCTGGTCACTTCTGCGGGCATTCCGGCCAATTTCCCTGAAAGCTTAATGCAATATTAGGAGAATCTTCAACATGGAAAAGGCGGATCGCCTGCCTAAGCACACTAGGTATGATTGTGGGTTTTGAACGACCATGGAGTTGATGAACATCAACTGTCCGCTGTATCCCCATACAGTGGAGGAAGAAGTTTCACTCACTACCTGGTTGGACGATATGTTGAAAAAAGGTTGTCTGTTCAAGGAAACCTCACCCATCGCCTCCCCCATTGTCTTTGCTAAAATAGCAGATGGTTCTCTCCATCCCTGTGTGGATTACAGCCATTTGAATAAAATAACAATTACTGATCCCTACCCATTGCCTCTGGAGCAGACAATCAGTCAGGCAATCACCAAATCCCGTGTGTTCTTAAAACTGGATCTGGTGAACACTTTCAACCAAATCCTAGTAATGGAAGGACAGGAATAGTTAACAGTGATCTGGACGAAGTGGGGCATTTTCCAATTTTGGGTAATGCCTTTCAGGCTGAAAAATGCTCCCACTACGTTTCAATGGATGATCAATAATGTACTGGGTGATCTCCGGTTCACCTGTGCTGTTGCATACATCAATGATATTCTGGTTCACTCCCTAACTCCTGAATAACACGCTATTGACTTGGAAGGGGTGGTGGTCGCCTTGCATAAGGAAGGGTTGTTTCTCAAGCCGTCCGATTGTGAGTTTTATAAGGAGGTGGTCACCTTCCTCAGGAATCTGGTCCTTAAAGCTGGTGTCGCAATCCCTCCCAATAAGTTGGATGCTATCCTGGAATGGCCAACTCTGACTACCCAGAAACAACTACGGAGTTTCTTGGGAACCATCATTTTCTTAAAAAAAAGTTCTCCCCCGCACTCTCTCAGCTCACCGCCCCACTCCATCCACTCACAGGGAAGAACATACCTTTTCTTTGGACAGATGAATGCCAACAGGCATTCAAATCAATTAAAGAGGTGTTCATATCCCCTCCCATTTTTAAAACACGCCAATCCCACCAAGACATATATTGTTGCATGCGATGCATCGTCAGTAGCTGTCAGAGCAGTGTTTCTCCAGGATCATGATGGTTTGGAACACCAAGTCGCCTACTTTTCCTGAAAGTTTACCTCCATGAAGCAGCCTTGGGCTAATTATGACAATGAGTTGGCAGCTGTTGCATGGGCCTTAACTCATTGGAGGTACCTGTTACATGGTGCTTGACATGAATTAACAGTTCGCACAGATCACCAGGCCCTGTTGTACTTTTGTAAACCCCAAAAATTGGAACACCGGCAAGCCTGAACCTATCAGAACCTGTTCAGTTTCAACTTCAAATATGAATTTGTAAAAGGGGCACTAAATCTACTTCCTGATTTTCTCAGCTGCAGTCCCACCCACAGCTCCACGGATCTGGAGGAAGTGGACCTCGTTACTGTGATTCCTTTCACCCAAATCTTGTCAATTGTTCCCCCTGTCATTTCTTTCGTCGCTCTGGCCCCTGACGCTCCATTAGTTGCTCAGGTCTTAGCCAGTCAAATGGCCTGCCCTGAGGGTGTGGAGTTGATTGAGCAGTTATCTCACCAGAAGCATAAACACTCCCTGTATTCACTGAAGGAGGGTCTTATTTATTTTAGATCCTGCATTTTGGTTCCCCCTTCTTTCTGAAGTGAGGTATTTCGCGCCCATCATGACCCCCTCATGGTTGGTCACCCTGGTTCTAAGAAATGCATTGATTTGATCAAACGTACCTACAATTGGGCAAGTTTGACAAAAGAAGTTCTGGGCTGGATCGCCGATTGTGTTACTTGTGCTAGGGCCAAGTTGGACCGCTCTGAAAAAAAACAGCCTCCTGCATCCCTTACAGCAGGTGAAGGGTCCATGGAAATTGGTGTCCATGGATTTTATCATTGAGCTCCCCTGTCTGATGGGTTCACAGCGGTGATGGTAGTGGTGGATCGCTTTACAAAATTTACCCTCTTTATCCCCTGAACTTCCATGATTACATCCAAAAAACTGCCCACCTTTTCATACGCCATGAGTTTTCAATGTTTGGTCTCCCCCAGGAGATCATCAGTGACTGTGGTTCCCAGTTCACCGCGCGGTTTTGGAGTGAACTCCTATCAATCCTGAAATTATCCCCCTGTCACTCCACATATCATCCTCAATATGACAGCCAGACAGAGAGGGTCAATCAAGTTCTTGAGAAGTACCTGCGTTGCTATGCTACAGCAGTGCAGGATACTTGGGCTAATGATCTCCCCCTCACCCAATTCGCGTACAATAATGGAACCCACGCGTCCATGGGGTTTTCCCCTTACAAAGCAACATTGGGTTATAATTCTTCATTTTCATTTGGATCGTGCTTGTGGCCAGAGGTTTGAGCTTCCACAGACCACTCTTCTCATATTAGATTGACTCAGGGCTTATTGTGGGAACACCTCACTAAAGCTATATATGACTACAAGTGGTTCGTGGATAAGGATTGTCTTCCAGATCATGAGTTTATGAAGGGTTCTTACGTTATGCTCAACACCTGTCACTTAAAAAATCTAGGCTCCTTTACACACGTTCAACTAGCAAATGTTTGGGACCCCATTTGGTGGAGGAGGTATTAGGTAATGGGGCGTTATGACTGAAGCTCCCCACACATTGAAAGCAGCATCCCATTTTCCATGTTTCCCAGCTGTCACCCTTCAAGGGTCAAACCCCATGGAACTGGAACCAATTATCATCAATAATGAAGAGGAGGCTGAGGTAGAAGCTATCCTGGCATCCCAGAAATCCTGGCGTTCTGTAAAGTATCTCATAGCCTGGAAAGGGTATCTGGCCTATGAAAACAGTTGGGTCAATGCACGCGATTGTGCAAATTGCATGGACCTGGTTGTTGCATTCTATTTATCCCACCCCAAAGCTTCCCATCCCCCCCAAAAGTCATAACTATTATGGCAATCAAATTACCCAAGACGCACAAGAATGTGGCTCTCATGCAGTTCCCCGGTGGTGGGGCCCTTCCCTTGAGAAAAAGAAAGGGTAATGTAAGTCCTGGGTAACATCTTCTGGGTGTTGACCATGCCATTTTCCCATTTCCGAGTAAGAAGGCACCAAAGAGGATGGCTGTACCCCTCATTACTCAAAGCGATCTTGCTCATGTAGTAGATGAGCGCTGGGTAACAGCTCTCTCACTTCATATCCTGTTTCCAGTACCCACACTAACTCTCAGCAGAACTGTTATGAGGAATCAGTGAAATCTGCACCAAGATCGCCAAAATAAAATTGATCGTAACTAATTTGAGCAGCAATCTGCCCAATGCTCAGATTTTAAATGGTCAAAAAGATATGAGAACTGATCTATCAACCAGAATGCCCGACAGTTGCAATTTGATTAACATGACAATCAGAAAAATCTCTCCCCTCCCAAATCTGGTAAGCATCACCCCTTAATAGGCAGCTTCCTGATGACAAATTGGACGTTGCACCCAATGCAATGCAATTGACTGAACAAATGGCCCAGCAACCAAGCATGGTTGGGTTGGGCGTCCCAAACCCGTTACCAACCAAATGGGCCCACTCCTATATGGGGTGGCCTTGGGGGATTCCCGCCGCTTGTTGGGCTAGATGCTGTCGCACTAACTGTCAGAAATGTAGGTGAGCTTTATTTCAGGCGTTCAAGGTCAAACTGACAGCGACTCAGCCCACCACCAAATTTTGTGATTACAGTTCCCAAGGAACTAACCCGCTTATTCCCACATAATTCACCAGTTATGTTATGTTTGAGGGCCCCAATCCTGGATTTGCTTTCCCCAAATTGACTACTATTCAATCAGTCACATCGCACTGAGAAAATTGTTGGTTGATTTTTATTTCCTAAATTTCCATTAAAGATTCCTAAAAATTAGCTTTTACATGTTAAAAATTAAGCTGCCTTATCTGCCGATGTTATCATACCCCTTGGGGTTAACAGCCATGTGCATCTAGTACTTTTTTTTGTATCTATATGAAATTCAGGATCACCGGCAGATATTGATAGAACTCCTTTTCAGTTCATATTTGTCATATCAGCAGCAGTGCCTCAGGCATTCTGTTTTGCTGTTTGGATGCTCTGGCATCTGGGCTGGCAGGCCAGTCTAATTCTTACTTGCTGTCCGCCTGACACTTATATTGCAACCATCAAATTTATATGAATTTCTATCATCTAACTTCTTAAGTAACTTATGTAAAAAATACCATTATGTCACATAAGAAAGATTCTTGTATATACAATGATTTTTATGGTTTCATCTGTATTGATTAATAATTATTGGGGTGGTAGTTAATAGCAAAGTGTAAAATGATGTTCCAATGTGAAGCAATTTTGATTACTAACTCTTAAGAATCCTGTCTATGGTTCCATTGACTCTCTAAATGCTTTCTGTTTCAATGGTGCATAGAAGGTTGTGACTTGATGTTTGACCCCATTCAGTCTAACATCTTGTCTACTAGAATTGGAATTATAGTTTTATCTATATCTAAAATAAAACTAGTGTTCAATTATGCCTGGTAGTACCTAATAGTAGAGAATTTTTCAGTGGTGATGACGGTGTATGCTTGAACAGCACCAGCTTAAAATTACTTAGGGAAGTGTTCAATTACAATAATGATGAAATAATCCTTACTTGAACTCTTTAGTAAATTTCATAAAATCAATTAGAAATCTTATATAGAGGCAGTTGGCTTCACTAGAGTGAAGGCAAACATCTTCTTCAATGGTCTGAAGCTTGCAAAATTTTATGCATAGTCTGAGGGCATATATTAAATTAACGTCCATCAATTCATAATATACTTGTACTTTCAGGTATTTGTAGGTGTTCTGGAATCTGAATGGCTGATTTCAATGTGCTTTTAGTGTGACTTGAGTCCACTTAATGAGTCTGACATAAATAACCCATTTTTAGCACTGACTTCTTTAATTTGCCCATCTCATTAAAGGTGACCTTCAAGAGTTTCTTGAGTACCACATGAACCTCTTCAGTTTCATCTTTTAAGTCTGAGGAGGAATCTTGTCTCAACTGGGAAGAGATCTCCTTCAAGTCCGAGAAAGGGGCAAAAAGAATGCTTCCCCTACCAACTATGACGATCTAGAACATGTTGTGGATGAGAGGTGAGTAAAACCTACCCCCTGAATTTTTCCCTGTGCCCCTTCTTCCCACTACTAAGGAGTTGGTGGAGAGAGTCCATGGGATGTGTCAGGAGGTGGTAGCGGCCAGAGGCCATTGTCACATGTAGTTCTCATCTACCCACCTGGCCAAATAGTTTTTTTCCTTCTTAGTTCGAGGGTTTCAAACGTTCCTTATCAATATCAAAATATAAACAAATTGTCTAAATCAAACTTGAGCTCAAAATCGCCTGCCCAACTTCCCACCTTGCTGCCAGTAATAGTGAGTCCGCCTCAATAGGTTCAGGTGTGCTAACCTATTTGACTCAAAATTAAATCGTCCATACCTTACTTGGCCTTGGGTAAAATTCAACTACCGTTTTAAACAGATAGTTGCCTCCTGCAAGGCGGAATCAATCTTGAAAAAATTTGTAAAAATTTGATACTAATCAGGCTGGTCTTGTCTGGTCAGATCTGAATTGACATTTGAAATATTCTAGTGTGTTGATCTAACAAAAATTGACCATGAAGGAACTCTATGGTGTCAATAAAACCCTCCTCTCATTTCCCATCTATCCAGAATATCAGTCAGCAGCCCCCAACAGGTTCTGAAGATGCTCCGTTTTTATTTTTTCACTTTTTCTTTATACTTTTAAATAAAATTATAAATTTCCAGTATATTATTAGTTTAAGAAGTTTGCATTGTTAATTTCCAGTTATGTGTTTTAATTCTGGGATTACCTGGAGGGTGCTGCATTTCCTCATTCACTTTGAACAAATTATCGTGTATGGTTATACAACGGTAGTATAGTTGTTGCTGTGGGTGGTAACTCATCCTGAGTGGCAGTGCAGTCTTATTTATAAAAGCAAGCTCCATGACATAGTGTAGAGACCCCTATTACCAACCTTTTCTACCTTTTTTAAGTTAGGCGATTCATTGATTTTATTATATGAGGAGAACATTTACCTTGGATAAATTGGTGGTTTATGAAAGGCTACCAAATCTTAGAATCAAAATTTCTATGACGCGGTTAAGTGTTATCTTCTGATCCAAACTATCTTGGCTTATACCCCAGTTTTAAGCGTAAAAGTGTTTAGCTCATTTTTCTCCAAAAAGCACGTCCATCTCTGGATAGGTCACAAGTGTGGGTGTTTTGTTAGTTCATGTTTCTATTTCTCTCTCCTCCAGCTCTGCAGTTATGTGTTCTGGTGGTTTGGATCCTACTATGGAGTCAGAAGCCTCTTAAACAAAAGTTGGTTCTGAATCTATTGATGCCCCTGTTGATTAAGGTTCAACATGCATATAGTGATGTAATTCAAACACCTGAAATAATATTAATCCTTCCCAAACTACTTCAGTTAATATTTTGGAGATTACCCCCTCACCACCAGTTATGTTCCATGAAGTTGCAATTAAACAGGATCATGCTTACTTTTTACTTCCAGTAAAACCATTTTGGATCCCTTAAGGGTATCTGTTGAGGCTCTTTTGTTACAGAGTGTTGAAACCGGCACTAGGGCGTTATATTTCAACTGCACAGGTAATTACGTCAACAACAAAAAGTATTGTATGAAGACAGTGATCTTAATTAAAACTTCACAAATAAAAGGTAGTTTCATAAATAGTTTTTTTTGATTTAAGAAAACAAAAGAGAACCCTGTAGTATCAAATACAGCCAGAGGCTCATGGGCTTGCTCAGTAAATGACCAGATAGGCTGATGTAACCCCTTACTAAAAAAAGATCCCCCTTTTCTTGGCAACCCTCCCAGATATCCTATGCCTATCAGAGCTTTCTTTTTTAGCACTAGTGGTTCCCAATCCAAAAAGGGGGAGCCGCCATTCAACTTTATTTGTTAATGAGCCAAATAAAGGGATTATCATGGTAAAAAAATTCCTAATATGCCTCTAAGTTATAGCCTAGGAAGCCATATCATTTGGTGAGGAAGCTTTGGGGAAACTTTTGTCCAGGGCCCGCATTATCTGGTGGATAGCATAGGAGTTGGGGCATCAGTGACATGTGGCATAAGGAGGTATAGTTGGGGTTTTTCTTTATTAATTAGACCTGCAGTTTCCATACCCTTAATATATTGAACAATCTGATTCTCGCTAGAGTGATGAGAGATGCAACCCAATAAATGATAAAATGCGCTGCAGGCTTGAGAATAATTGGGGTCAAATAGAAATTTTTGCTGCATAAATGCAAATGCGGCTTGCACCATAAGCGAGCTCCTCAATCTCATGTTTTGCATCCTCCTCAAAATCACAGTGGGAATTGGGGATAGGAATACCCTTAACCAGGGACTTCATCGCCCCATGGAGTTGCTGGAGGATTAGGGTATTGGAAGGAGCATCAGAGGCTTTGACTGCTTCTTATTTAAAATTTTATATAGGATAACCATCTTTAGGGAGAAAACATAGGGCGCGAATTGGGAGGATCAACAAAAACTACTCCAATGTAAAATCTGGCTTAACATTATACGTCCAGTCACTATCATCAATCCAGTAAAAACACTTGAAAGGATTTGATTTGGCTAGCGCTGGCCTGGGCACCAGAGTTGGCATGTTGGATGCACCTGAATGGACATGAACTGTTAACCATGGCAGCTCAACTGAAACGCTTCATCCATCAGATCAGGTTGCCATAAATTGACTAAATTTTTAAAAAAGTAATTTTTAACTGGCTACAGCTTTTGAATCTGTGCTAGAATTACCTGATATTAGGGCAGGAGAATTGAGCCTCACTTGAAAATTTGGGTGAAGCTGCAGCTGAGCCAACGCTGGAGGGGAGAGTGGCGGAATTGGTGGAGGCGGAAACTGTAGTCCACTTGCACTTGGAATGGTCAAGTTTAAAGAACAAGGGGCAAATGGTGCAGCCACTCTTAACACATGCCCAGAATGGGTGATCAGGGGTGGAGCTGATCACAGTGTGGGGGGATTGCGATATTGTGTCACAATAGATAGGGCAAATTGTTGCAAATGCGCGAGGTCCGCCAACCAATCTGCCTCATTGGGAACCACAAACTGCAAGATAGGTCTGTGCTGTAAATGGCCAAACCCTCCATCAAATTGTAATGAAGGCACTCAGGGGAGGTAGATGAAGGCAACCCAGTAAACTAGATTATCACAGGGCCTCATGTGGGAGCTGCATGTAAGCTGCGGGGATTAAATTTTTTAAAAATAATTGGCAACTTAGATGCTGGTGCTGTATCAGCCTCAGATCTAAAAATGAGGTCAAAATAGCCCTTGAAAGGGGTGAAAATTTATATATCTGGCATGTTTAAATTTGCCATGGCCGTCTCAATGATGGCTTCTTTTGCATATGGGAAAAGATTCCCATATTTGACCTGGAGGCTGAAATGCAGGTTGCAATGATGAAGCACCACCTGGGAGGTTGCGAGGTGGTGGGCCAAGTCCTGAGGTGGTACATAACTCCCAGTGGCATTGGGAGGGCTAGTGGAGCCAGCCCAGGCATGCTTCAGTGGTGGTTAAAACATTCCAGCAGGCGGCGCACCACTGCCCCATGCGAGAGAGCAGGCGTTGAAAGCATTAATATAAAGTTTTCTTGATCAAGCAGCTGGTTTTGTTTGTTTTTTTTCTTAGAAAATCCCAAATTGGGCTTCAAGAGTAGCTTAAAAGCAAAAGAAAGGTTCTTTAACAAAGCTTACATTAGTGCTTTCCATGGTTACTAAGCCGCACCTCTTGAATAGTAGACAAATGTTTTAATATCCAAATTGGGTTGGAAAGCAAATAGTTAAGGTTGAGGCATTTTCATATAAAGATGCAATTCAATGAATGTAGTCAAGTTAGTGGATATTTACTATAGTAAATATGACCCTATTTACTGATAATTTTATGCCAACATTGGGCAATGTTGAATTTTTGCTAAGGTAAAATTGGAAGAGATATAACAAAAAGGCCCAAAGCTCAAAAGCCAATAGGTTTAAGAAACAAGAAATGTGCCAGTGGGATTTTCAGGATTTTATTAATAGTAATAAATACTTTAAACCATTACCTATAAAATTTTAGGTCGCTTGGTGAAGTATTTTATGTACCAATAAGATCCACTGTCTAATTATTAGTTAAAGTATGAAACTAAATAAATAAAAAATTATATAAATGACTGGTAAAACCAATTCTAACATTTCCCTCATCTAAACAAACACCGGGGAACAAAGATGTGTGAGATCAAATAATTTATTGAGAACTTGGGGCCACAAGCCCAGACTTCTGAAGATATTTCTTTAAAACCATATCATGAACCCAATCGATAAGGTGACCTTTAACCAAATCCTTCTGAATGTAGCCATCTGAAGATGGCTTCTTTAAGATCGTGAAAGTCCTCTTCCATATATGCTCCATCTGCCATTTAGTCCAAATCCATGGTTATCATAATATAGAATGAGTTCCTCTAAAGTAAATTTGGGTAACGGCTGTCAGTCTGCATTATCACACTCTTGGGATTTTCCTTTTCTGAGCCAGCGCATTGTAATTGTAGCCCTTTGTAGTTAGATTATATATGTACCATCATTTACAGTTATTTTGTGGGAGTCATGACTTCTTGACCTACACAATGTATAGAATTGGGGGTGCGCTGTTTGTTTCCCATAAGTAAAGTGAACGGGTAATGCTTAAGGCCAGTGATAATATATGTTTTAAGCAAATACGACTAAAGGCAAGAAATGATTCCAGTTATATGCCTTCACTGTAATTTTCTCACGCAAAAACCCAATGAGAGTACCATTCACTAGTTTGATGGTGCTTTTGGTTTCAGGTTGGTAGGGCGTGAACAATACTCCATGTATACCCATTAAGTCATTAAGCTTTAAAAACATCTGTGATGCAAAGTTTATTCACATTATCATTTAACATAAACTGAGGCATCCATGCCAATGGATAACGTCCTCTAGAATAAACTTCTCAAGAGAAGTGGTGTACACTCTGTACCGCTTTTGCCTCAATCCAAATGGTGAGGTGATAGAGGGCAATTATTTTATATTTATATTGAACTGAAGTGTTATTCAACGGCACCACAACATCCATATATACGTTTTTCCATGCAAATTTGGGTTCAACCAACTGATAAGAGGTAATTAGGTAAGTCCCTTCCACCTGGCATTCTTTACAACAGTGGAAGGTCATGTGAATGTCTAAAAGTATAGATTCCAAATAATGGTGCTGTTTCAGTAATTTAAAAGTTTTCTTAAAGCCACCATGTCCCATCGCCTTGTGTGCCCTGAGGATAATATCAGTTCACTCCACTGGTCAGGGTATCCATTTTTCAGATCACCTAGTAACTTAAAAGCTTCCCAATTTTAGACAATCATGTTCTTATGTAAATTTTCTAAACTGAGCTGAGCTACCGCTGGTTATTGTCATAATTTTGGTTTAGCATTTTAGTAATTAGATCATCACCCATGTTGGGATCTCAGGGAGCTATACCATGGATTCCTTGATTGTTTAAGGCCAGGTGACCCAAAGCCTGAGGGTGATGGAGGAATACCTTTTGCTTCTTCTTGATAAAAGAAGTATTTATACAAGCTACTAAGGCTGGCGAGGAAAATCCAGTAAAATACAATTTTGTCTTAAAATTTCAAAAATGATGGAAAAAGCTAAAGTTTATTAGCTTAATAGCAGCAATATAAGGGAAATTGGGGAGGTGTCTCAAAGAAAATCCAAACAGTCCAATCTTATATCTATAAACCTAGATTAATTGGGGTTTTTGGTGAAAGCCTTAATATCTCAGTTAGATATGCTGCAATTGTCACATGGATTAGGTTTAAACACTAAGGTTAGGTAGCTCCAAGGTGTGATTGTCAAGACGCTACCTAACTGACACATAGCTCCAATCTCCCCCTAAGGTGGTGATTGGGGTTTGTAATAGTATTAATATATAATATAGTCATAGGGTTAAGGGCAACGACCCTCAGAAATGGCATTCAGACAAATCAGATGCCAACAACTCGAATAAACTTCAGAGCGGAGGCGGCAAGGGCTGATGCAAATGGTTAGCAGGCTAATCAGATGCTGCCAAACCAAAATCTGCCGAAACAATTAACAATGATGACAATGTCAAAGGGCAGCCCAGCAAATCAAGGGCTTCCAAGACAAATTATGTCAAAAGTGGTAACATTGAGAACCATGGCAAAGGGCAGCCCAGTGAATTAGGTTACGAAGCTGAATTATGCCAAATTTGGAAGTAATGAGTGTCAATAGGATCAGTGGCTGAGCAAATCAGAAGTCACCAGAAAACAGCTAACAAATTTTAGTCAAAAAAGCAACATGGAAATGCTGATCTCTGATTCATCCTTGATGAACAAAATTGAATGAGGAAAAGTTTCCATAAGGCCTGGGGTACTCAACAAATGGTCTAGAAAAGACCTAAACAGGAATATTGGGAGCTGAGAATCTCAAAATAGGCCTACGAAGAGCCCGCCACCTAAGGACTCCACAGGAACAAATTCCCCATATCCCCTGGTCCCTAATATAAATACAACAAGATGAAGGTGTTTAGGACAGCTTCATCTTCTAATATATACAATAAAAACCTCAAAAATCAGAAATATAATTTAAAAATGTAAAATCGATTATTTGGATTTTGGAGGAAAACCTTGGATTTGAATTGAAAAATAGACCATTCCTCAGACTTTGACAGAGCAGTCGCCTCTCTGTATGCTCTCTCTGGTGGACAGACTGTTCTCCTCAGTGTGAGTATCATCCTTACCTTATTCCAAGGATACCTCAATCACTCATCAAGCCAACAATTGAAAGACCTAACCAAAGCAGCCTCTCATGTTTGTGGGCCCTCACCTGGGCCCTTTTACTCAACCGTTTTGTGGCAATATGGAGGGACTCCATTCGTCACATTAGACGAAGTTCATTTACTCTCATCTCCCTTTTATGTGATGGGATGGAAACCATATGAGAGAGCCCTACCCGCTTGGTATGAGCACACAACCACTCTCCTGATGGTTATCTTTTCCATACTGTTCCTCCTAAGGGAAGCCTATTTCCTCCCCCATCCTAAGGGAACTCCGTTTATTATGTCCAACACGTCAACGCCACATCTGAATTTAGACAAGCACCGACCTAGAGGAGTTGAATGTAATTAATGGTACTCCTCTTGCATCATATTGCAGGCCTGCCTCACCGCAGCCACTGGGGGGACAACAGCAGCATCCCTCCAGATCGCCCAGGTGATAGTGGATCTGCTGAAGAACCTGTCCATCTGGATCACCAACTCTTAGAAACACAATCAGCCCTTCCAACCTCCCTGGAGGACTGCCTCCATTTAGTTGAAAGAGCTGCCACCCCAAATGACTCTCAAAATGCTGCCTGGTCAGTACTCTTGGCCCTCAGCCAAAGGGAAAATGGCCGTCATGGAGTATGCTCGTCTGTTCCAGCCCCTAGCCAAAGCTGCAAAAGTGACTCCTTCCCAGCTTACACGGATGTTTAAACAGAAGCTTTTCCAAGACACCCTCACAGCTATGGCCACTACCCACCTGAGGGCAACCTTGGAGGAAGAGGTCACTGTTACCTCCCAGGTAAAGAACCAGATAGGCTCTTCCCAAGCCAGGAACTCTGTGCCTGGGAACCACGGTAGATTCAACGGATAACACGCAGAGTCAGAGCCCATCCCAAACCATCTAGGGCAACAAGAGCAGGTGAGCTCCAGTGAAACTGCCCCACGCCCTGTGCTCCTGCACCAACAACTCCCAGCGGCTTGGATGACCCCATCTAGAACCTTCACCAAACTTCCACTCGCATTTCTATGCTCAATAAAGGAAATTGTTCCTCTTATCTGTTTATTCTGCTCACTCTGAATAATAGGAGTAGGGAAAGGGGGACAGGTTAGAAAAACTGTGGGCGCTAGTGGACACTGGATCTGAAGAAAATTACTTGTACCAGGAGTTAGCCAAGAAGTTTAAATTAAAAATGCAAGAATAGGGTACTGTGACTCTTGCGGACACCTTCAAGTCATCAGAGTGCTGGGGGATTGGGCCCAAGATCAAACTTCAACAGGGACTCCACCACTTCTGGGAAGACTTCTACACTATTTGGAACCTTCCCCACCCCATCGTTCTGGGCATAAGATGGTGGCATAATTACTCTCCACACCTTGATCTGGAGGAGGGCCAGGTAACGCTTCACCCCAAGAATCAAGAACCTGTAATGTTAGAATTCTTTACCTTGGGCAGGAATAGGCCAGGAATGAACTCGGTGCAACTAGGGATGGAGATGGAAAGGGTACCCGAGGAATTCAGAGACTATGAACACCAGTTCAAGAGAAGCGTTGCCGCCACCTTCTCTCCACAGGGCCCTTTTGAGTTCTCATTTAAGTTCAAAGTGGACGCTGAGCTCGTGAAAGGAAGCCCAGTTTACCCCTGAACCCCAGATCAAGGGAAGCCCTAGATCAGTACGTAAAGGATATGTTGGAGTAAGGATGATTGTGCCTTTAAAATCACCAGTGGTGTCTCCCATCCTCCTGGTCCCCAAGGCCAACGACAATCTCTGCCCCTGTGTTACTACCGCCATTTTGAACGCCATAACCAAAATGTACCCATATCTCATACCGCTGATGGTGAGCATCTCTAAGATGATTTCTGGAAGCCAAGTGTTCTCAAAGCTGGACCTGGTTGACGCCTTCAACAAAGTGCCAATGGTACCTGAGCACCAGCAATACACGGCCTTCAAGTGTCACCTAGGGGTATATGAGTATAAGGTCATGCCATTTGGTCTTAAGAACTTCCCAGCCGTTTCCAGAGGACCATCACCATGCCCTGGGCGACTTGATTGGGAAATGCTGTGTTGCATACATGGACAACATTCTGGTGTTCTCTAAGTCTTTTGGGGCTCACATGGAGAATGTCAGAAAGGTCCTCACGGCACTATACAAAGCTACCTGCGATTGAAGCCCTCCAAATGTTAGTTCTACAAGGGCTCAGTATCTTTTGAAGGCAACGGTGTATTCAAAAAGGGAACAGCCATCTGTCCGGAAAAGCTGACAGCGGTGAAGGAGTGGGCGGCACCAACAGATAAAATAGGGGCGTGCAGTTTCTTAGGGGTGGTAATTTCCTGAGGAGATTCACCTAGGACCTCTCTGAAACAACAGCCCCGCTTACCCAACTGACCGGGCAAGTCCCTTGTTGAAGGGGAGAGGAAGAAGAGATGTCGTTCCAGGCCATCAAGGTGGCCCTTCTCACAGCGCCAGTTTTAGCGCACCCAGACGAGGACTAACCATTCATTGTGGAGACAGATGCGTCCAATTTCGCCATTGGGTCGGTCCTCTTGCAGACAGGGGAGGATGGTTTGGAGCACTGGTATGCTACTTTAGCATGAAGATGCTACCAGCAGAAACAAACCACCCATCTATGACAAGGAACTCTTGGCGATTGTCACAGCACTAGATGAGTGAAAGCATTATTTGTTGTATGTGCGCCACCTGTTCATGATCCGGACTGACCACAGGGCTCTTGAGTAACGCAAGAACCCCCATAGGATGAATCAGAGACAAGCCCTATGGCACCTAGATCTGTCACAATATGACTTAAAGATAGAATACAAGCCTAGGGAGAGCAAATTACTCCTAGACCTACTTAGCTGGGACCCAAAAATGACATTTACAAAGGAGGAGCTGGACGCATTCAACACGGCCACAATGTTCCCTCTCCAGGTGTTTTCATCAATACAGAAAGAACGCTCTAACTTAACAAAGAGGATTCAGATGGCACAATGACACACCAAAATTGGAGACAATGTCAGGAAAAAGATAGATGGAGGGGATCCTGGCGAAGGCTAAAAGAATTATAGGAAGGAGGGGGGCCTCATTCTGAACCATGACCGCATATGAGTCCCGATGCTCAAGCTTCAAACTGAGGTAATGGAGTTATGTCATGACCACCCCCTGGTGGGACACCCCAGTGTGGAAAAAATATTCGAGATGATATGCCTGAATTACTCCTGGCTGGGCCTACTGGGAACTGTGAGAGGGTATACCACGCACTGCCTTACCTGTGCCTGATCAAAGCCATCTCAAAGAAAACCTGCAGGGAAGTTGAAAACACTGCAGATTGTACAAATGCCATGGACATCCCTTAGTATGGATTTCATCACCAGGCTCCCAAAATCAAAGGGCTATGATGAGGTCATGGTATTAGTGGACCAACTAATGAAATATGTGGAGTTCTTCCCATGAACATCTAATATTATGGTGAAGTACATGGCAAAAATCTTCTTGAGGGAGGTATCTGCCTGACACAGATTCTCAGACAAGATCATCTTAGACAGGGGTCCGCAGTTCATCACTAGTTTTGAGATCACCTCCTGGAAAATCACGAGATTAAACCATGTCATTCCTCTGCTTACCATTCCCAACCAGATGGCTAGATGGAAAGGGTTAACAGACCCTTGAACAGTACTACAGTGCTACCTAACTACATGACAAGCTTATTGGATCAAGTGGCTGAGAATTGCACAGTTAGCATACAACAACCTGGCACACTCATCGACCTGTATGTCCCCCTTTTTCACAAACCACAGGTATCACCACAGATGATGGAGGGACACGCTGGGGGAACAAACCCTGCGGCGGATGATTTAGTGACTGGAATGATGGAAAATCAGAAGGTATTTAGAGCTAAAAGGGAGAAGGCGGTGGAGGCTCATCGAGGGAGGTGGATGCACACTGCTCTGAGGCTTTGCTCATCAAAGAGGGGGAATATTTTGTAATAAATGCCAAGCACTACACACACCCAGGACAGCGAAGGAATTTCAGACCCATCAACCTAGGAACTTACAATGTCCTCAGACAGGTGAATGAGGTGGCATACAAGTTAGAATTTCTGGAGTGATCACGCGCACACCTGGTTTTGCATGTTTTGCAGCTCAAGAAATTTGAAGGACCCATAACAGCAAAACCTAAGCTGGTCCAGTCAGACAACTCCAGAGAGGCAGAGTACTAGGTGGAGGAATCCTGGATACCAAGATCACTCACAAAAAGTGGTGATACTTGGTAAAAATGGATAGGCTACCCAATAGAATAATCCTCCTGGCAAACAGCCGCCAATTGTGTCAACTTTCCCCAGAAGGTGGAGGAATACTGGGTGCGCAGGGGGATCTCCTCTGAGGGGGGTGATGTGATCGTCAAGACTCTACCTGACTGACACATAGCTCCAACCCCCCTAAGGTGGGGATTGGGGCTTGTAATAATATTAATATTGATAATATAGTCATAAGGTTTAAGGGAAACAACCCTCGGAAATGGCATTCTGATGAATCAGATGCCAACAATTTGAATAAACTTTGGAGCAAAGGTGGCAAGGGATGACATAAATGGCGAGCAGGTCAATCAAAGGCCGCCAACCCAAAATCTGCTGAAACAAGCAATAATGATGACAACGGCACAGGGCAGCCCAGAGAATCAAGGGCTGCCAAGCCAAATTATGGCAAAAGGTAACAATGAGAACCATGGCAATGGGCAGCTTAACGAATCAGAATCTGGTAAGCCAAATCTGCCACTAACTAAGAATATTGAGAGCACTGGTAATGGCAGCCAAGCGAATCAGGGGCTGCCAAGCAGAATTATGCCAAATTTGTAAGTAATGAGAGTTGAGAGGAGCAGCAGCTAAGCGATCAAAAGTTGCCAGAAATCAGCCAACACATTTTAATAAAAAAGTTGACATAGAAATTCCAAGCTCTGATTTGTCCTTGATGAACAAAATTGAATGTGAAAATTATTCTGTAACGCCTGGGGTACTCAACAAACGGTCTCAAATGGGCCTAGATGGGAATATTTGGGGCAAAGATTCTCAAAATAGGCCCATGGATAGCCCGCTGCCTGTGGACTTTGAGGGAACAAATTCCCCATATCCCCTGTGTTAGATTTTGATGGTTGACTCAAAACTTAACCCTTCAAGAAAACCATCAATGCTGATAGATTGATCCCATTGATGGATTCTTTGATCCTTCCTGATTTATCTGCATAGCTAAAATCATTCTAAAACCGTCTCAATTGTACTTAAATTGTCCTGATTATCATAGCTAATTATAGCTATGATATATCCACATTATGGCCAAGTATGGGTCCACTTGGGTGCAAAGTGGCTTTATGGTATTAACTAAATTGCACCTCCTAAATTAGTGCACTAATCTTAATGCACTAAGGCGGATTTTGGGTTTGATTAATGGAATTGTTTTCTAAGCACTTAAACATTGATGTCTTGATTAAGGGAGTAATTAGTGCTATTGAGAGGCCTGCTGACGTCTTGATTAGGGCTGCATCATCTATATTGCTCATATATATATTTATCTCAATATATTGTTATTTTTCAAATTATGATGTAGATCTAATCGGGAAGATTTTAGTGTTGGGTTCATTACTAAAATCATACCAATTATGAGAGTAAAATTGCCTTCAATTGAGCTGAAATGATTGTTATTTTTAATTAAATCATGGGCCTATTTGACCTGGGGATATTTCATGATTATTGCCATGGCCAGCAGAGGATTGGCATAATATGAAAGAACTCATCTAATAGATGAGTTTGTCCAGGAGATGCCTGAGAGTATATAATACCGGTGCCTGGCTGACTAATAAATCATCATTTATCTTCTATGTATTAATCATTATTAGCTACTTTCTCTTAGTTAATTAATTATTGTTGTCCATCTGTTGTCTATCTGATGTTTGTATCAGCTGCCTTTACATCTTTTTTAGATAGTTGTGTGCATGTATACTTCCAAAAGAGAAGTACTCAGTTACATGCCAGAGAAGTAGTCCCAATTATAGAGGAATAATTTCCTAATTTTGTACAAAGACAGAAGGTATCATATTTATTGTTGCATTAGACTTAAGAATGGTGAGCGTAACAGAGTTACTTGGCTATTATTGAGGATTATTGAAGTATCTCTTCCCGAATATGAGCAGGAGCTTCATTTAAAAATCTTATATCTATCTTCAAATTAATTGTTAAGTCATTTAGATTACACCATCAGCTGAAAACCTAACACCCTGTTCCCTAATATAAATACAACAAGACGAAGGTGTTTAGGAAAACTTCATCTTCTAATATATACAATAAAAACCTCAAAAATTAGTAATAAAAGTTAATCTTGAATATCGATGAATCCCCCCCTTGGGTTGGGACCATCTAGTACTAAAAAAAGTTAATCTTGAAATTTTTTATTTGGATTTTGAGGGAAATCCCTGGATTTTGAGTGAAAAATGGAACATTCCTTGGACTTTGAAAGAGAAGTCTCCTCTCTGTATTCTCTTCTGGTGGGCAGACTGTTCTCCTCAGTGGGAGTATCATCCTTACCATATTCCAAGGATACCTCAATCACTCATCAAACCAACGAATGAAGGACCTAACCACAGCAGCACTCTCATGTTTTTGAGCCCTCACCTGGGCCTCTTTGCCCAACTATTTTGTAGCAATGTGGAGGGACCCCATCCATCACATATGGGAGCATACTTCAACTGCATAAGATGGGGTCAATCCCTGACTTTAAGAGTTGTAAATTTTCGTTGAGGATTATCCCCAACAGGAGTTTGGGCTATATGATTGGATAAGAATTACTTCCTGATAGCTGACACATTTGAATCTACTGTTTGGGTAGGATGTTGACAATACCCCTTCTAGATCTTGGTGGAGCGTGAGAACGGATGGAGAAAGCAACTATGACGCAGTTTGTGACTGTACCCTGAATGACCTCTACAATGGAGTTTTCATTGCCCCACCTATATATGACTAAGTAAAGCCAGGACCAGTTGGTGCAAATTCACTGTCCCAACATCCAGGCCAGTGATGGTAGATTAGGACTAGGTCACCCGGTTGGAAGGTGTGTAGAGGGTCATGCATATCATTATATTGAGCAGTTTCATTACTGGTTGTAGTGAACAGGTTTTCAAAAGCCAGGTTCTGAAGTCTAATAAACTCATTTGCAATATTTTACCTAGTGGCTTCAGGGGCTTTGGGGGAGGCTTTGTCAAGCATATCCTGTACCTTAGAAGACAGATGTGGATTTTTGCCATATAACGCTTGGAATGGCGACATCTTAATTATTTGATGGTAACTAATCCTATAGTCCAAAAAAGCACTAGTCAAGTATTGGGACTAATGAAGGGGTCATTCATAGCCATTTTAGGAGGGTTGCAGTTAGAGTACCATTTATCACTCTACCATTCCATTGGTTTCAGGATGATAGGGGGTGGAGAATACCTGTGTGGTTCCCATCAGGTTGGCTAAATCTTTCACCAGCGTTGAGCGGACATTTGCCCGTTAGTGAATTAATGATATTATGGCACCCATGTTGAATGATAATCCGATTTTACAAAAAGTGTGGCATTAATCTTTTCTGAAGCTGAGGGTAGCAATAAGGCTTCAATACACTTAGTTAGATGGTCCACAACTAGTAGGAGAAACTGATGCCATTAGAGGCGTGAGGGAGAGGTCCCACAACATCAATGCTAATAGTTTATAATGGTTCACAGGATGGAACCACTGGATGTTGTGATCAGTGATTAGGTCCAGCTTAGCTTTTACATATCAGGCATGACTCTAATACATCCTGATTTGAAACAAGCATCACTTCCCTATAATATTGAGTTTTAAGCCACTGGTAGGTTTACAAATTCCACTGTGGCTAACTTGCCAATGTCCCTCTAATATGACGTCAGTTCAAGCCTAAGGCCTTACAAAAGGCACTCATTTTCTAGACACAATTCTGTATAATTAGCCACTTTTGGCTTGAAGATTTGCTGATCTTTTCACTATTTTCTTTTGAAGGTTTGGGGATTCATCCTTTCATAAATGCGCTTGGGGAATGAGATCGGTTAGCTGATCCTCTTCTGGATCTGTTAATGTTTAAATGGGA
Organism: Massospora cicadina; assembly: GCA_022478985.1. Classification (NCBI taxonomy): domain Eukaryota; kingdom Fungi; phylum Entomophthoromycota; class Entomophthoromycetes; order Entomophthorales; family Entomophthoraceae; genus Massospora; species Massospora cicadina. The sequence goes on along the minus strand of JAKSZP010000455.1, from coordinate 1,699 downwards.
AGCTGAGATAGGCAATCCGCATTTTGGTGGATAGTCCCTGGTTGATGGATGATAGAAAAGTCGTATTTTTATAGGTTTAACGCCCATTGGGCTAATCTACCAACAGGGTCCTATATTTTCTGTAGCTATTGTAAGGAAGCGTGATCAGTAATAATAGAAAATGCTACCCTTATAAATAATAAAGGAAATTCTTAATAGCCGGTAGGACCGCCAAACATATGTGTTCCATAATATAATTGCAATTGGCTTTAGATAAGGTCTTGCTATAGTAAGTGATGTAATGGTTCACTAAAGTTTCGTCATGTTGAAATATAATAGCTCCAATTGTGATATCGCTAGAATCAGCAAAGAGAAAAAAGGGTTATCAAAATCTGGATGATTAAGTACTGGAGAGTGGTAGAGAGACGCATAGCAAAACAAAAACCGCTGTTTCTCTTCTTTCCATTGGGAGGGTATCTTTTCTTCAGTAGAAAAACAGAGGCTTTGAGGTGTCTGCAAAGTGGGGGATAAATTGACGATAGTATCCCACCATCCCTAGGAAAACTTAGTATCTCGTAGAGATTTAATGGGTTCATCTTATCAATGGCCAAGACCTTGTCTTCCATTGGGGATATTCCGGCTTTACTGACCTTATGACTCAAAAAAATCATCTGACTCTGAAAGAAAGAGAATTTTGATAGCTTTAGTTTTATGAAGATTGCATTAATCACTGAAAGACTTTCCTGAGGTAATCTAGATGTTCAGTAAAGGTTCTAAAAAGCTGTAATATCATTGAGATAAACTATTGCGCAGGAGCGTTTTAAATCTCCTAATAATTTGTCCATGGCACGTTGGAAGGTAGCAGTGGCGTTACACAACCCCTGTGGCATTTAAGTGGGCTCAAATAATCATTCACTTGTGATGAGCGCACATTTTTAAAGATCTTCTGGGGACAGATCTACTTGCCAATACCCACTGGCAATATTTATAGCCAAGAAATATTGGTACCCAAACATCAAGCGTCAGGAGTCATATATATGTGGCAAGGAATAGCTGTCAAAGCGAGTGATAGAGTTGAGATGGAAATTATCCATGACATCACAGCGATTACCATTCTTTTTCTGGATTAATATGAGTGGGGAAGCCTATGGGCTTTTAAGAGTACTAATAAACTGGCCTTGTACAGTTGCTGTAACTCTACGGCCACTTGAGCCTCATCCCTTTGGATTTTTGGTATGCTCGAGATTTGAATGGAGGGTGAGCCACCATCACAATTTGAGGAATTACCCCAAACATTTTCCCATAGTCAAATGATCCCAAGTAGAAAATATTCAATATTTCTTAAAGAGGTCTTTGACATGCTGGCTTTTGTTAGCGGTGAGATTGTCCCCAATCTACTCTCAATCAGAACTATGGAAGGTGGGGGATCAAATCCTAAATCTTGTAATGATCCAAAACAACTCACATCAGCGATATCCCCAAAGTCAAATAATTTCACATAGTCAATAGGAGCATGCCGAGGGACTTTGAGGGTTTCAGTGGTTAAATTCCGTAAGAGAATAGAGATAGATTTTCTGTAAGCAGGATCCAAAATTCCTAGGCAGGTCAATGCTTCCTTGATGTAAGGGTTTGGGTGTCCATTAAGCTCCAAAATTATATATGGAGGGGTGAGAATTTGGATCCCAGTATTTACAATAACTTGTTAGCCAGAGGGTATTTT